>VWYE01016421.1:0-79148 GCA_013398995.1 Alaudala cheleensis | reverse complement strand
TCATCACTGTGGTTTAAGAAACTTATAAAGAGACCTGAGATATTTCTCTTTGTCTGGGAAAGGGAAATTTGTTTTCCTTCATCCTGAACAGCACCATAAAACAATTTAGATTAGAAAAGACCCTTATGTTTTTTGAGTCCAACAGTTAATATGATATAATTATGTATTATAGACTATATATATAATAATATAATTACATTATAAGCACTTTAATGATTTTTTAAACATCAGCAAGGTCTACAGGAAAACACCAGTTAAGTTAAAGTGTTCTGCTGAATTGTAAATCTTAAAAGAATGTGGGTAATTCATAGCAAGAAATCTCTGTGTATTTCAAGCATGAGGTTAGAGACTAACAATTTATCACAAGGAAAATATTTGTGTGAAAAAGGAAAAATACATTTCGTCTTCCATAAACAGTCTTGAGAGACTCTAGGAGTAAAACATTCCTAATAAAAGCCTAATTTGGCACAGTACTACTTCACACATTCACACAATGTGAATTACCATGATAACAAATTTATAATAGTTCATTGCAAGAGTAACCCAGTTGCAAATTAAGTTGGCATTATTAGAAGAACACACAAGTTGAAAAAAACATGGCTAAGATGGCAAAGCTGAGTATGCTGATTTAGGAAAGTGACAGAATAAACTCTGTCAGGATTTATTTCAGTCATCTTCTGCATATCCATTATAACAAAAATCTTTTTCCATATGTAGGGAAACTTGGAACTTAAAACCTTTGTTTCAATGGGTAGAAAAAGGATGGACGTTCTTCTCATTGGGAGAGCTACAGATTATTTCATTTCCCCCTCTCAGTAGAAGATGGTCTTTTCTAGGAACACATTCCTTTCATATCTTGTACATCCCAACCTGTCTTTTATGTAAAAAGGAGACAGTAACATAGTGATTCAAAACAAAGAACCGAGACACAGTGAAATTCATGTCAGGAATCTCTCCTTTCTTGTATCAGTTTGAAATGACTGTCAGAGCATCCAGTAATGAAAGATCAGCTGGTAAGGTCAAAANAGGCATTTCCCCCTGTCAAAATAACAACAACAACAAAAAAAATGCTAGTTGTATAACTTTGATCACTCCTCTTCACAAACAGCATTCATCACTGTGGTTTAAGAAACTTATAAAGAGACCTGAGATATTTCTCTTTGTCTGGGAAAGGGAAATTTGTTTTCCTTCATCCTGAACAGCACCATAAAACAATTTAGATTAGAAAAGACCCTTATGTTTTTTGAGTCCAACAGTTAATATGATATAATTATGTATTATAGACTATATATATAATAATATAATTACATTATAAGCACTTTAATGATTTTTTAAACATCAGCAAGGTCTACAGGAAAACAGCAGTTAAATTAAAGTGTTCTGCTGAATTGTAAATCTTAAAAGAATGTGGGTAATTCATAGCAAGAAATCTCTGTGTATTTCAAGCATGGGGTTAGAGACTTGTGACCTTGTGACAATTTATCACAAGGAAAATATTTGTGTGAAAAAGGAAAAATACATTTCGTCTTCCATAAACAGTCTTGAGAGACTCTAGGAGTAAAACATTCCTAATAAAAGCCTAATTTGGCACAGTACTACTTCACACATTCACACAATGTGAATTACCATGATAACAAATTTATAATAGTTCATTGCAAGAGTAACCCAGTTGCAAATTAAGTTGGCATTATTAGAAGAACACACAAGTTGAAAAAAACATGACTAAGATGGCAAAGCTGAGTATGCTGATTTAGGAAAGTGACAGAATAAACTCTGTCAGGATTTATTTCAGTCATCTTCTGCATATCCATTATAACAAAAATCTTTTTCCATATGTAGGGAAACTTGGAACTTAAAACCTTTGTTTCAATGGGTAGAAAAAGGATGGATGTTTTTCGCATTGGGAGAGCTACAGATTATTTCATTTCCCCCTCTCAGTAGAAGATGGTCTTTTCTAGGAACACATTCCTTTCATATCTTGTACATCCCAACCTGTCTTTTATGTAAAAAGGAGACAGTAACATAGTGATTCAAAACAAAGAACCGAGACACAGTGAAATTCATGTCAGGAATCTCTCCTTTCTTGTATCAGTTTGAAATGACTGTCAGAGCATCCAGTAATGAAAGATCAGCTGGTAAGGTCAAAATCCACTGTGTGCAAGTACAGCTGTGGAGTTTGGGATTGCTGCCAGTCAGATCCTGATGAAATCAAGTCAAGCACTGAGGAAATATTTGTACAGTGTCACATATGATCTCTTTGGAATAGATGCTTCTTCAGAACAGCACTCAATTATTTTTGTCTTGTCCTTTCCCCTTTTGAAACCTCTTACTTAAACATGAAAAGTTCCACCCTTTTCAACATATTTTCATGCGAGTCTCTTGGAAACAAATTTTGTGTGATTACTATGACAGACAGGAAACAATCACAGAATCATTTAGATTGTAACTAATGTCTCCATGAAGTACCTCTCCTCAGTGCATTTCATCCCAGAATTGGCAGAAGCATTGTTCTACACGTCAATTTGCCAGGCAGATAATCCCACTGGGTTTTGATTAGTAGTACAGGGAGTCATACATGGCAAAGTGGCAGTGAGGTCAAGGAGTTTTTCTTTCTAATTCAGATGACAGAAAGACAGGGACTTGAGCACTTGAAGAGGGACAGACTTTTCTGTTTATTCTTTCAAGTAAACCCTGGTTTCTTTTTGTTACCTAATCTGTCCCTTTAAATCTCAGTCTCAACTTTCAACTCTCTCAGGTCTCAGCTTCAACCAGATCTAGTATTTCCAACTGGCTCCAAGACATCACTTGCAATACTCACCTCATTTCCAATCCCAACACCCTGCCTATCACTGTACAAGATACAATCCAGCATTAAAATTTAATCCCTTTGCTGGTCAGACTTTCTTTGTGTCTTGCCACCAAGTTCTAAGACCATTTTCCACTCATATTAGGTCCAATTCAGTCCCTAAAACTAATTAAGCGTTTTGTTTGTTTGTTTGGTATTGTCATCTTCAGCCCATGTGGACCGTACTGCACATGAGACATGGCAGAAGGACAGGACTGGACCCAGAATAGTCTGTAGCAAACTCAAAGTGTAATTATTAAGGAAAATCCTGAGCATCCTTGAACTGAAATAAACTCTTTTGGTTTGAAACTTCAGGGCATGTACATGCAAAATTCAACTAAGCCCTTACTAAGAGCATGTAAAATGTGATTTTTCAAAAGCTCATGGCTTGGTCAGGCTGGGGTGTTTCATAAACTTGTGCAAAAATACAACAGTAGAGATCATATTTTTTAGCAGACCGATGTCTTGTGCTCTCCATATCGGTGATAGCAATTTCCATATATTTCATTATTTTGTTTCCTCTCTTCATTCCCACATTGGAAAACAAACAAACATCGCACCTTAAGAACACGAGGAAGCAAATAAATTTAAAATCTCAAAATTATTCAGGCTCAGTAAAAACTTCAAAACAGAAAGGTCAGGCCAAAAGTTTTACTACACCTAAAGTCAGGTTTGTAAAGAAGATATTTTAAACAAAATTTATGAGAAAACCCACCTAAAAATGGGTTTACTTTACCTCTAAATATGGGCAGTACTCTATATTTGAATGTGTGGGTTACTTTAGCATAAAGATAGATCTGATTATGAAAAAAACAGTGACTCTGCTTCAGCTCCCTTTCTTTATCTAATTTTAAACTCTGTCTTACGCTATACACCATAATATTTACTCCATTATCATATCCTGATTTACACAGACCTGGCATTCTGAGGGGTTCTTATGGTCTGTTAAGAAAATGTCCTTTTTTTTTCTTCTATTACTCATTCCCAGTTTTCACTTGCACACACCTGACCAGAATATACAACAGTGTCACAGGCAGGTTTATAAATGGAACTATCCCTTCTGGGAAAAGCAAGTCTTGGAAGAATAATAACCTGTACACTGAATTTAAATATTTCCAAAGGACCCTTAGTTCCCTTATTCTGGATAGCATTACAGTTTATACAACCTACCACCTGATGAGCCAAATGAAAGTGAAGGAGCTTTCAAGTTTATTGCTGTCAATCAGCACCTCAAACACATTATGTGCTCCAGTACGAGTTTTTGATTTAGAACAAGAAAAGGAAGTCTGTGTGATTTTTTTTTCATTTTCTCCTTGTAGATATGTTGAGGGTTTTATTATTCATGCCAGTATGCTACCAATGCCTCTGCTGACTCCTTAAACATCTGTCCCACTGTTCACAGTTCCTGGAGTGCAATGATATCAATCCATGCTGATAATCAGAGGACCCTCAATTAAGTACCTACAAGGCAATGAGTGGTAAACAAGAAAATGTGCAAAAGCACAACAGATTAATTCTTCTCTATCCCAATTCACAGAAGCCATTAGAATTCTTTTTGCTTTAGATTTCAATTTCTAATTCCAGTGAAAGTCCATTAAGTGTTCATAGCAATATAAAACCTGAAAAAAATAGTATAAAAAATTTACTGAAGACAGAAAACATAAGGAGTTGAAAGAGATATATACATCCTAGGTCGTATGCCATGGTGATCTCTTTGATAAAATGCTACTTTTCCCAAACAGCACCAATAGTTAAAGATCCACTGTTAACGGAATACTTTGCTATGACTGGGGAAAAAGAAAACTGTCACAAAGTAATTGCATTAGAGCCCATTGAAACCAGCCCTCGCTCACTTAGTAGAGCTGCCCTATGTTTAAATTTTATGTGAATTTTACAACAGGAACTTAAGTGCAAATCCATTACCTTAGAACAGGAGAGGGAATGTAAGCAGACTTCTGGATTCTGTCACTTTGATATACAACAATAGGTTTTGAGGTTGTAACAGCAAGTAACAGGACTAATCATATAACTGGTGCCAAATTAATAAATGAAATACTAGAATGGCATGAGACATGCAGAGCCACCAACAGAGAAAGCTGACAAAAGACTTGGTGCTTTTGATGAATGAGAAAGGCAATTGGTAAAGAAGTAGAAATGTAATGGACAAGAAAACATTTGGGAATTTGAATTTTCCTGAACAATGTACCAGATGTAGAAGACATTTTAATTTCTGTAGCAATGCTAATAGGATGGAGGGGAGAAGACACCCAAACAAAACTGGAAGAGGGAAGATGTGTACCATACCCCTAGCTGAAATCTCATATGGTGTTGATGTATTTTATCACAGTCTTCCATCAGTCTTGGCACTAAACATGAACCAAATTGTAACCTTCCTCGTTAGACTCTGTCTTCAGATGAATTTATTTTCATAAAAATTGAGGAATTCAGAGTAATAGACAATTATCTAGTGCAAAATCCTCGAACAGCTATGAAAACAAGAAAATGTTTGTTGCTTTCCCATCATTGCTCCCTCAGCTGTAGCCAGCTTTATGTTAGTGTGACTCAGTGGTGCACTTGTATGAAACCATATGCTCAGAAGACCGAGGGCTGCTTCAGCCTGTCAACAGCCAGACATGTCACTGCTGGCATCTGCACCAGTTGTCAAACCAATGAGTATGAATGTCACTGATCATTAGACTTATTTTCAGTCATCCAGTTATAGTGACATGACCTGTAATTCTCCTCTGCTTCTGCGGGATACAAGGACCAACATTCTGACTCACCTAATTTGGGAAATAGTAGAATGTAGATAATATCCTCAGTTGCTATGACAGCATTCCAGGCAGCATGTGATCCCAGAGCCACAAAGCCCAATAATAGGACAGAGTCCAAGCTCTATAAGTTAATGAAGATGCTCTTTTTTTACTTTCTATAGACATTTCTTAGCAGGAAGAGAGGAGAAGCTACAGGAGCCTAGTACTAACCACCCTTCATAAAATGTGCTTTTTTCTAGGGTTTCTCATATATGCAAGAGAAAAAGTCAGGATGGCATAGGCAGCTGGAGAATCTAAAAGCAACCCCCAGTCCTTGTGTTGATAGGCTGTACTATTGTGATTATTCTTGGAAGGAGTAAGAGAAATATTTTCTTGATCTATTTTCTATCATGTGCTTGCTACCAAAAATCCAGTCAGAAGTTATGCACAAACAAGTATCACTTTCCAATAATAATATGAGATGCAATCTAAACTGTAAATCTGATACTCTATCATCTAGTTCTGCAAACAGTGTCCAAAACTTAGTAGGGATTCTGCAATATTGAGTGGGAGCATTTCTCCTTGTCCATGAACACCATATGTTGTACCCAAACCTTTCTTTTCAATGCAACTGCATTAATTTTGTGAGAGTTCACTGGTTCTTAAAATAAACCAAAAGGCATTTGTTAATTTATTCAGAAAATGTAGCAATTTATATCCTATCACTTCCTAGAAATTTCTAATGCATAAATACAAATATTACTACAATTATTTACATAAATATATATATTAATTTTTAATATCAACATAAATTATTATATGTATTTATATAACAGGATCTAGATACAGAGTTCTTTATTCAGAGAAAAAATTATGCTTAAATGTCTGCTTTAACAGTCCTTTCCTAATAATAGCACTACAAGTGATACCAGCTACTCAGGACAAATAATGTGACCAAACTACCCTTCCAAAGGAAATGGACCTTTAATATGAGCATTTATTTCCACTGTGGCCATCAGGCCACTGCTTAACAGTTTGTGGCACTGTAATCTGCAGCATGACCATTCATCTAATTACTGCTGAAACTGTGATATTAATCTACTCATAAAGGGCAAGTTAAGGGTCAATTGCCAGCAGTGGAAAGTACTTGGTATGGATAATGTGTTGCAGACCCGGTTTCATCTGCTCTTACTGATTCAACAGCCTGCACAATTTGACTACACTTCTGAGTGGATAAAAGCACAGAACCCCAAACTGGGTCAAATCACACCTGCATGGTACCTGTGATGAATATCTTCATCATTGCTAAAGGCCTGAGAGAGCCTCTGACCTATCCATCATATCCCAGCCGTGCGGATCCCAGACTGACACATCACCACAACTCCACAGACAAACCACTCCTGCCCAGGACCTCCCTCAATACTTCCCTTTGCTGTCTGTTCTGATCTCCCCTCGGTTTCAAAATGCAAATTATATCGTAATTGTGGCGCACAATTTAAATCTTTGGAGACTTGTTAGACAAGCAGTAATACAACATTGGCGAGGCAGCTTCTGAAACATGAACACAAAGGCACTCATGCACTTTTCCTTGGAAGGTACAGGTCCTTAGGAAAACAATGAAAACCATAGGTTTTTTTGGAGGGGAAGGGGGACATCTTTGTGAAAAGGTAAAAAAGTCGATATTAACTCTCTTGTTATAAGCCACAATTCTGACTTAGGGCTTGCTGGGCAGAAAGAACACAACTGTAAAAATGTTCCACAAATAACTTTGCCTGCTCCTCAACCTATATTTATACTGCCCACTCCTTAGGCCTCAGATGGGAATGAGGTAAAGAATGATTGAATGGCTCAGCTCATGTCACTTTTTAGCTCTCCCTTACACATGAAAAAGGAAAACAGACCTTTCTAAACTGCTCAGTCTGCCTCGCTTCACAGAAAATGATAACCCACACTAACTTTCACAAATTAAACACTGTTTATACAGTCCAGTGACATGCATGATGAATAATTGCATCCCCCAAACCAGGTTACAAGGAACCTTTTAATTTCTCTATGAATAACAATACAGCAAATATATTAGAAGATTTATAGAAAAAACATGCCCCACACAGAAGCCAGTCATGTCAACTACATTTGTTAAAGTGCAGTTTCCAACATTCATTTTATTTCCAGCAATTAATGTCACTTTAAATTCTTTTCAAAAGCACTAATTATTTTTCTGAGACATATTTGTATATTTGCTTAAACTTAGGTGACATTAATCTCCCCTTAAAGACTTAACGCAAACCAGAATTGAAAATCTAAAATTTTGATTAAACATTTTTGCTATGATTATATGGTAATAAGATTGAGTTCAATAAGATATTAGCCTAATTTAATTCTTTCAATTAGTTTTCAAAAGACAGAAGCTGGGGGCAGATCTGAGTGCTTTTCCTATACAATCATAAATCAAGAGAATTGGTATTTAAGATTCATGTGTTCCAGTCTTTCCAAATTCTGCATCTCCACAGACAATTTGAGAGACAGAATTACCTTTATTACTTGACTAACAAATTAAAATTTCAGTAAAATTACTCAGTTAGCTTTTTTGGTTGTGTATCATCAAACAATTGTTTCTATTTTGTGATTACATATAGACTCTTATTTCTATTCTTCTTCTTCTCTCTTTACTTCAAAGTATTTTTTGGCAATTGCAAACCTGCTCAATTGTAAGATGAATAGTACATTGTAATAAATAATGTCAACCTATAGGCCTTCCAAGTTTCTTTATAAAGCAGTATATTTTTACTTCTAGAATGAGAAAATAAGCAGCTTTATGATTTATTAGCAAATGGCAGGGAAGGGAGAACCTACTTAATTTTCAGAAAAAATACCTATGTGGGTGGATTTATATTTATGCTTTAGTTTTAAATATTAACACAGGCTTCCCTTGAAAAGGCTCTTGTTCTCCTCTGCTTTCTCAGTCTGAATTTCAGAGGTTTCCTCTGCATTAAACATGCTGAGCTACCAGCTATGTCATTTCTTCTCAAAGACTGAGCTTTGGTCATGAGTATAGAAGACAGGAGCAGACAAGCAGGAGCTCTAATGAGGAAAAAATATGCTTGTAGAATAAACAAATAATAAGCAAATTAAATTGTTACAATTTATTACATTCATAAGCAGTGTTCACAGCAACTAGGCTTTACATTTTTACAAGCTAAGGTGCTTTATTGACCATTCAGTAATTCCATAATTAGCTATTTTGCTTCAAATTATATTTTAGACTTAGTTCTGTTTCTTTATTAAACTTATAAACAAAACCCTTTGCAGCTGGTGCAAAATACCATCACCTTCTTCTAAACACATCACTGGAGACAAAACAAAATATAAACTTACTACTTGATATTGCAAGATAGAGTTAGCAGATCTAAAACATTAGCTTTTCCTTTGGACTGATTGGCCAGGCTTTGTTTTAAGGATTGTCTTGCTATAAAAAACTAAAGGGAGTGCTGAGTTACCAGCTACCTTATATCCTCCTTTAAATCAGATAACTAACATATGTCTGAGAGGTGCACATTCTTAGGAAAACACTTGTATTCTTGTATGAGATCATTAGCTAGTGAGCAGCTGATGGAGGGCAGGGTTCTGTAAAACCCAAAGAAATATAAAACAAAGAGGTGGAAACCAAATTGAAGCATTTTCATGATGAGAATGAGCATTGCTCTGTGATGTGTGTCCCTTCCTGTGTGCTTTACAGCTCAGTAACTGTGAGTGCTTGGAAGTGCATACCTAAATACGGTGTTTGATTCATTTTGTCTTCATCCATATTTTAAGGCACAGAATCGTAACTGGGGGAGCAATTTCTAAAGAAATAGAATTGATGATTTTATAGATGCACTTTCAATTTTTATTGGGTGGATAAACAGCCTTTTCTTTCCAGAAAGATGCTGTATAACTACAACTAATTTGCAATAATAGGTTTTGATGGGTTATCAGCTTGCTTGTTTGCTGCTCTACTTCTATAAATATTTCAGCTATAAATGTCCATTTTCTTAAGGTATCATTTGCTATATTCTGGCATGCTGCTTCAGATGGCATTACAAGAACATTTCTTTAATCATACAATATTGCTTGAAGTACAGATTTTGTGTTAGGTTTTGTTACAGAACAGATCTGTGCAGTATTTTAGCTGGTTGCTTATAGATTGTCTGACTTTCACCTCTGTATATCATAATTTGACACCCCAGTGCCAAGATTTCCAAGCTCCACTCAGCTTCATTGCTCAGTATTTGTTTTTTGCTTTGGCTTCATGTTATTTTCATTAGAATCATTTTCCTAATCCTGTACTTCTTTGCTGTGAAGCAAGCTTGTCATTATTGGTTTTGTAGTGGAGTTATTCCTTCTCCCAAGCATTTTTTCAATCAGTACAAGGAGTGAGCATGTTGAGAGCACAAAGCACTGTGTACATCCACATCTCTGCTCAGCTCTCCTGTGACACAGGACCACAGAATGTCTGAGCCTGGGAGCACCTCCAGAGATTGCCCAGCCCAATCTCCTGCTCCAAGCCCAGCCCAATCTCCTGCTCCAATCTCCTGCCCCAATCTCCTGCTCCAAGCACAGCCCAATCTCCTGCTCCAAGCACAATGCTCAGGATGGTTGAACACCTCAAAAGATGGAGACTTGAAAAACCTGAGAGCAGCCTGTGCCAGACTTTGACAACTTTAACACTAGAAAAGTTCCCTCTTACTTCTATGTAGAATTGTGCCTATCATTCACTTTCTGGCTGGCTCTGTTGTTTATATTCCCTCCCCCATCAGGTGTCTTTGAACATGGATATAACCAAGCAAAAATTAAAAGACATTTCTAAAAAAAATATATATTTTTTTTCTTTGAAACAAAACCCTTACATTACTCTACAATTCTCAAAACAAAATTGAGATGTTCATCAGGTAAATTCTGACACTAATTGACACTTCCAAAACAATAATTTTGTATCTGTAGATTACAAGGCAGTTTTTATCATTGGGTTTTGATCTATTCTTGGTAGAACTAAAATCAAATAATTAATTTCAAAGGAATGAATATAAATGCAAACAGGCAAGCAAACAATAACTTAGAATCTAGCTCTTAACTTTGATTATAACTGCTCTGTTTGGCAGTTTGTCACCCAGCCAATTATCAGAAAAAATAATTACTTTCTGAGAAATCATACTGGAGATTTATTTAAATATAATATAAAAATTGTCAGAATTATTTAATCTTCTTTCTGTAGTATTTGTCACTTGAATAATTATTTATTTTTAAAATATATTCCTGTCACTTCACAGAATTTTTCATTTCTCACGCTTGAAGGAATCCTGGGATTTTGGTGCTTCTGATGCAAACCTGATGTTTAAAAAACAGTAGCTTCAGTTTGGACAGCCCATACTTTAGTTTTTAAAAGGCAATCAGAAAGCAAAGACTCTGCCCATCCTATCCAGCCAACAAGAAATATAACAAGCCACAGAACAGAACAATAAATACACAGTAAAAATCTGCTTAACTAATTTATGACCAGATTTTATTACTTTTGCCCATGTGTTATCATTATCAGTACTTATATGAGAATTAAAATCACTATTTATAATAGCAATATAATTAAGCACTTGTAAAGCTTAGGGTTGCATAATAAATGCAACAAATTCTACAAATATAGTTTTGTCATCTCCTTCCACATTTTAAGTGTGAAAGTCTAGTGTATAGATTAAGAGTAACCCAATTTTCACATGAGCTCAGAACAGACCACAGTTCAGATGGGTGACATCTTTTCAGAACCATCTGAACGCTGAAAATTTTCTAAAGTTCAAAAGAGGGAATCACCACCAGTAAAGAAATAAGATTGTTTATATTTTCTACTGTCTATACAGTAATTAAACCAGATATTATAGTAATAATGAAAACACAAGTCATTAAATTCAAGAAATTCTTATTCATCAAGAATGCAAATTGCTTTTTAATTTCCTGATCTTATAGTTTAAGAGGATGATTAACATATCATAATCTCATGGAATTGATAGGTTAAATACCCAATTACAAATGCCCTGCACAGCAAATGACTATATATTAAACATACTGAGTATTCTGGAAGTAGAAAGTGGACTTTTTAAACTCAGCAAGAAAAAGATAAAAAATTTTGGGTTACAAAGTTACTGGAAAAAAAAAATTTAAATGTGTGCATCTCTTAAGCAACACTACTTCCTGACATCAAATGTCTGCCTGGTGAAAGTTACACCAATGTTCAACTACATTGAATCATACAGAGATTACCTGTCTTAACTTTAAAGATGTTTTCAACAGCCTGTTTTTATCTGTAGAGGTGTGTGTGTGCCTGAGGCTAACACATCCTTCCTGTGCTGTGCACCCAGAAGAAAACTGCTCCTGAGCTGGGCAGGGGGTGCTTGTCTGGGAGGTTGCCATTATATTTATTATATTTGTAATTGAGTTTGAGGGACCAGTGTATGGCTAAAATAAATAGAAAAATAAGCTTTATAGCATATGCAAATATGCACAGAAATCCTCCCAAATTAATCCAGTTGGGGGTGAAGATAGATGTACATGCATGTGCATATTTTAATATATATCATAAATATAAAATATGCATATTATATATCCTCCCACTCACATCCCTGTGGGAAACTATCATTTAATCTAATGACTATTACAGGAGAAAAGACTAGCATTTAAACCCCCTTTCTCCTGTTTTTGATCTTACATGAGGGCTCTTCCACCTGAGATCTGATGTCGGTCCTTTAAACTCATCTATTAAATGAGCTTAATTCATATGAAAAATGAAACATACTTTACTGCACCAAACGTGCAGGCTGACTATAACTCAATGGCACACTACTGGGAGTCTCAAAAAGTAGTCTCTCAGTACTTAAAAGTAGTGATCCAGCTATAAAAGTCATGCCTTTGCTTGGTATTAGGGACAGTCTATGGGAAACAGGATGAGACCAAGGTCTACTGTGTAGCTCAGTAAAATCTCAAACTATCATTTACTTTGCCATAGTGATTTTTGGGTTCATTTTTGTGCTATAGACCTGTTTCTTCCTGTTCTATATTTAGACAGAAAACTCCATTTTGAGTACTTTAATACTGGTCAGCACTCAGACCAGTAGTGGCCTGGCTCACAAGCTTCTTGTGATGTAGCTGTACAGAGATATATCCTAATTGTAAAATCCTATGGATGGAAATGTGCATTAAGGCACCAGAAGTAACAGAGACTAGTTACTTGAATAATTATAGCATACCTTTTAAGTTTTCAAAAGCATTCAGTATTATTTTAAAAGATTTTTGAAAGTATAAGTTTGACCAAGAAATCCTTTTAAAATTAACCAGGTAGATTGTGAAAGCAAGAACAGATTAAAAGCAAAGAAAGAAACTATTTGTAAGCCTGTTACTGAGAATACAAGCAAAATAAAAGGTTATGAAGCAGAAAAGCATTGAACAACCAGGAATATAAATGAACTCTCAGCTCTCCATTGTGTGCAGTCCTCTTCTATTCCCCCTCCACACTGCACTGCTTACTCAGTGTTTTGTTTGCACTGATTCCTGAGAGCCAAATATACTACAAATAACCTTAACCTTTCTCAGCACAATCTATACATATCTCTCGTTATATTATGCCTTAAAGGAAGTATCACTGTTGTACATCATTAATGTACACAGGAGGTTTTCCTTTCTTTGATCAATGAAACAAAACAGTGTAAAGAAAGTAAAGCAAATCTGTAACTACAAAAGTTTACTTTAAAAAAGTCAGTATTAGTGCAATTACTTTCTGAACACAGCCAGTCAATGTACTTGCAGGCTAGATGAATAAAAAACAGAGCAGTCAGCAGAAAGCATAAAATGGGTCCTAAGGCCTATTACAGAAAATATTAAATTATCCATTCATAACAGTTAGAGCTTGGATGAAATTAATATTGGCTATTGTTTCTCACAGGTGCAAGCAAGACTGTATCTGCCAATAATCATCCCTTCCAGCAGATCTCCCCTAAGCAACAAGTCCAGGCTCATGGGAACCAGACCTTCAGTCTGTCAGCAGATCTCTTCCCACATCCTCATCTTCACGGAGCCATTACCTGGGATAAGCCAGGAGCTGCATCTCTGCAGGGGACAACATCTGTCCCAGCAGATTAGCAGAGACCCAACCTCAGAGCCCACACCCTCAAAGTCCTGAGGGGAGGAAAGGCCTAAAAGGAGCATGACAGAAAGAGGCAGAACAAGGACTGGTATTAATAATTGTTGGGGGAGGGGGATTTCTGATTTTGTGTTTCATGATTTTGTGTTTTCTGATTTTGTCCACTTAACAAATGAAATGAAGGGAAAGACCTGGAGCAGGGAAGGCTCTGGGGGGACCTTGTAGCAGTGTTCCAGCATGTAAATGAATGTACAAGTGAGATGGAGAGGAACTTTTAAGGCCATGTAGTGATAGGAACAAGGGGTAATGGCTTAAACTGAAAGAGGTTAGGGTTAGATTGGGAATAAATTCATTACTGAGAGATTGGTGAAATCTGCCACAGGTTGCCCAGAGAAGCTGTGGATGCCCCATTACTGAAATTGTTCAAGGCCAGGTTGGATGGAGATCTGAGCTACCTGGTCCAGTGAAACAAGTGCCTGCCCACGGCAGGGGGTTGGATCTAGGTCATCTTTAGAGTCCCTCCATCCCATTTCACGATTCTGTAAAACTATGCAGAAGTAGAAATGGGTTTTCTTAAAAAAGGTTGGAATTTCAAATTTTCTTTTTATCTTAGACCAAGCAAAAATGTTGACATTCATAAACACTGAATCAACTTTTACAGTTTAATTGAGCTACGTGAGGTTTTAAAATTTTTAATTTTTTTTTAAATTTTTTTTTCTTCTTTTTTTTTAATGTTAGCAATTAGGAAGATTTTGCTTGCTTGTTAATTCAAACTTCCTCAGGGTTTGGGGTTGTCTTGTTTGTTATAGGAAAAAAAAACAAAATCCAAGGCATATGAGGATTAAATAATATTTTCTTGGAGTGCCATGATTCCCCATGAGAACTTTATATCACATTCTTACCCTTGTTTTCCTGTGAACAAATTATATTTCATATAATGTACTCTCTAGATTACAGCAAAAAAAGCTAATACAACATGAATAATGCAAAAGCTAAAGGCTCCTCATCCTCCAAACCAAAGAAATCAAAGAAATTACCAGCAAAGAATCAGGGGCCCATCTGCACATCTAAATTGGAGGGGAAGGGGGGGGTGAAAAATGTAGATGACAACCTAAACTAAAATTTCAGGACAATTGAAGTTTTCTATAGGAAATTATGGATTTTCAAGGAGCCACATTTTTCAGAGGAAGAAGTCCCAATATATCATGACAGATTTGATAAATCTGGCACTAAAAACCCACCACTCAGAAGTGTAATTCTCAAGAGACTTGCAATCTTAATTGTTTCAGTAGAGACACACAGATAATGCACATATTATTTATTCCCCTCTGCAGCTCAAACTGCTCAATTGCCTTCCTTCTGTTTTGAGACTATTCACAATATAGAAGAACCTCCAACTCGGAAATCTCACATTTCCCAAAAGCAGAGAAACAAAACCCCCTCAAATCCACACAACCAAAGAATGCATGATTTTTTTCAAGGCATACATGTTTTGAGTGCCTATTGACTGCTGAAGTCATACAGGAAATGAAAATAATCTTGCAGAAATCTCTTTTCCTTGCTACATGTTATGTACCAGATACTCTGTTTTGTTTGCATCAGAGTCAGAAGTTTCATGCTGGGAACCAGACACAAACTTTTACCCTTGTGTCTCCCAGAAACACTGCACTGTGGCACTACAACTGGCACTACCTGGACTTAAAAGAGGAGACGCTGAACATGAGACTTTAAATCTAACTGTATGTTCATTGGTATGTACTGAAGAATTCAGAAGGCATTGTGGGTACATAGAAAAACACAACCAATGCACATGGAGAAAGGCATGTTTTATGTAAGAGGTTACATAATCCCAAAATTATACCAAATATAGGAAAGACACCTGTCAGATTTGCAGTCACCTCTCAAGTTACCTGTCACAAACCACATTCTCTGATACACACTCCACATATCCCCCAGATGCCAGTGAAAATAGCATTACAACTGTCAACTAGCAGACTCAAAAGGTAAGAATTAAGAGAATTTACATTGCTTCTGCAAATGTAATAATACCTCTGGAGCAGATACAATTTTGATACAAATTCAAAATACATAGTCACATCATTTGACATTAAACTATTCAAGTATTTAATTTTTACACAAATCATTTAATGGGTGACCTCATGCCTTATTTGCTGTGCACTACTGAACTGTGAATTGGGAAAGAATTATCATGTCCCACGATGGGCTTTTTGGAGCACACATCACAGTAGTGTCAGAGTGCTTCCCAATTCTAATTATTTTCCACAGGCTTGCACTGAGACAAGGATCTATTATTATCCCCATTACACAGAAAAAGAGTTAAGGCAAACACTGCATAAGGTCAAAGTATTTGCTAATTTTGGACACCTATTAGAGATGGATAGGATGTGATTATTTGCTACTGTATACCACTTCCCACCCAAAATCAGAGTTCTCATTAATAAATGTAGGTAAAGGGCTCAAGAACTGAGCTAAAAGCCATGAGGATTTGCTCTTCCTCTTACCTCATCCTATTGGCAAAATTGCCAAGACTGCCCAGCTCCCACTGTTTTCCCTTGTGAGCCACTCTTGCTCTAAATTTCTCATGTCCCTTCCCCAGCCTGTTCCATTCACACCTTGTCACTAATGCACTCCTGAATTCCTGTCTTGTCATTGCCTAATGAGATTCTTTCCTCTGTCCTACCTTTCTTTCATCAAACTAACCTTCATTTTTTTTTCCTGCATTTCCAGTTCATTATGACACCCATCTGCCTTCTCCCTGCAGAACTGATCTTAGTCTTTTATCCTTTGCCCCTGATCTCTCTGTAAATCTGTGCAACTAATCTAAGTTTTCACAGGTATAGATGTTATTATAAAATATATTAAATATTACAGGCAGGAATTGACAATTGCTATCTTCATTCCATTTGAGCACAAGAAAGCCAAGTGATGGTCACATGGTCTAAAGAGATCAAATATCTGCAAACTTAGAGGACTAATGTCTCCATTAGAAAACAACAGTGGCTTGTTTAGTACACTTATATTTCTCAAAGCATCAAGAGAAAACCTACCTATAAAAGCACCATCAATATTTGTAAAAGCCTCTATAAGTTTTATGGGAAAGAGCTCTAGATGTGCAAATAATCCCATTTGTAAGTATTTTGAGGCAATCAGGAGTTATGCATTCTTTGCTGGCCAGCAAAGAAGTAATAAAACAAAGATAAACATACTTTCAAAGCAAATATTCCCACAGCTAAGTACAAACTGTGAGTTACAACAGCATAATCAACTATTAGAGAAAGTCTTACATCAAATACAAAGCCTGCAAAGATGAATTTTTTACAAGTATTTTCAAGCAAAAGCTGCTATTAGTCTACAACATATCTTAGACAACTCTACAGCACAACCCTAATAGAAAACTAAAGCAGTTGGCCTTGAAAAAAAAATCCCAGTTTGATTACCACCACCACAGTGAAAGCCAAGACCATGGCAAACAATCCCAGAGGCAAACACTCCAAACCATGAAGCATAATTCATCAGCCTGCTCTAATTCCAGTCAGTAGTTAAGATATTTTTACTGCAGTAATGACAAAATAAGCCAAGGTATTTCCCACACCAAGTCTACTTTGCCAGTACTTCAAGAGCAGCACAGCACTGAATAAGGCTGCAAAATGTTTATTCCTCCTAATGGACTATTCTAAGGACTTGACCAACTTTGAAAACCATACCCTGCAATTTAGGGGCAGGACCCAAACCACAAGGGGTGACAAATTTATACATTTCTTACTCCATGCTGGCATTACTGCAGTATATAGATATAACCCCAAAGCTCCTACAGACACCTATACAATGCTTCTTTTTCTTTATGAAGACAAACTACTAATTTATGCTAAATCTACCTTTTACAGTCTATTCCTTCATAGGACAGCATTATTCTGCTTTCTCTAGCCATAACAATAATTCAACCCTTGTTATTAAGATAACAAAAAGCAGATAAAAGCCAAGATGTAATCTACCAGTAGGAAGTGTAAAGTAACACAAACTCTTTACCTGACTTTAAGGAATAGCTCAAAACCATTTTTTAAAGTTTGGCAATGATTTATCAAAACTTTTACACTTAAGAAAAGTAGTCCTAGAGAAATCTGAACCATAAAATCCTGTTCTTACATCTCCCTTCATATTCCTATACCAAGAGGCAAGCTCATGACACACAATTTTGAAATTAGGTGTTTGATTGAACACTCAACCTGCCTGTACATGATTACTGTAAATGGCTTCCAAAAACAACCAATCCAAACCCCAACAATAAAGATCCAGAAGCAGAAGCACCTGGTGCTGCAGCAATTCTGTCACAGTGGCCTCACTCGGGTCACACCAGGGATGAGATTATTCATTAGCATACAATAATGTGGGATGAAAATAAAAACTAAGGGTCAAATTTAGATCCTATTTACAACACTGTCAATGTCTACTAAACTGAGTGAGAGCAAAGCAGAGGTAGAAAAGAAATGTTACCTTGTTCACTGCAAAAGTAAACGCTCCTGTGAAGTGATGGAAGGTGACCTGTACTTTTCATGAAATTGCCCTCTATTTCACCAGTATTTGTTTCTATTCCCCAATTTGTGATTTAAAAAGTGATACACACTTTAGGAATAATACTTTGGGCATTAATTAAAATCAGAATAGTTTCTTTATGATATTGATTATCAGAATAAATGTGACATAATGAGTCTCAATTGTTAACACAGACCTGCTGAAAAGCTTTCCTCTCCCACTCTCCTTACATCTGCATCATATGAGCAGATGTCTAATTTACTGGTGTGATTAACTTTTTCCTTCTGTGCTAGAGATTTTACTAGTAATATATATATAGAAAGGAGAATTAATAAATGTACTATATTTTCCCCTCTAAAAATACTGTCTTAGATTTAAATAAACATTCTGAAATGCACAATTTTAGCAGGAAGTCTGTATTCAGCACTATAAAAAAATCAGGCCAACCCTTTCAGCATCCTATATTTAGGTTAAGCTTTGCATATTTTAAAGTGTTCACTTTTATTTCACTAATGAGGGTGAATACTAAAAATCCAGTAAACCCAAACCATCTGATTTTTGAAAATTATCCCCAAATATTTGTCTCCATCACTCTTAAACAAAAAGAACCCAATATAGGCAACAGACAATGAATTTTGTTAAACATACTCTGTTTTCACACACCTATAGGCAAATTATTCAGAGAAAAGAGGGAAATATCAGTTTGTTGTCCACTGAGGATGCTTTCTACCACGTTATGAATTGAGAGTTCCCATTTTCTGAAGCTGCTGTGCTATGTAATGTAAATACACTAATGAAAGCAACATCTCATGACTGCAGATGAATCCCATTCCACGAGTGAGAATAACTACTGCTGTTTTAACAAATGAATTTGGTGACTTCGGCACAATTTATATAATGATAAATATAAGCAGCTGGTGCAGGTGTTCTCAGACAGTAGAACATACTTCTTTACTATTTCAATTTTACTCAATTTTTTTGCATAATGTCTTGCATAGTTACACGCAGTGAGATTATATGAGTAAGACTGTATGTTCTCAAGGAGCCAGATGATATGAAAGTAACTTGTAAGTATAGGAAAATCATGGAAATTTTCCACTGAAACATTATTATTTACAATTGTTATCATAATTATTATCACTATTATTATTACAGAAATTAAGATATATAAGGCTTTGATATGACAAGAATGAAAGATATACCTTTGGAAATGTAAACATTGATTATGTTTAAATGAGAAGGATTAAAGTGTAAAACAAATTCCTACACTTAGAAATAACAATTATGATATTGTTTAAATACCAGACTCAAGCCTGGTTCTGTTTGCTCTAATAAATACAGCCATATTCTGAGGATCAATTTATACACATGGGGGAAAAAAACAGGAAAAAACCCCCACAAATTCTAAATCCATAAAATTATTTATAACTGAATTTTTAAAGCATTTCACTTATTTGTGCATATAGTTTGGAAGTACAGTTGATTAATATTTGATATCCTTACTACATTAGAAAGAGAGACAGGGATCTATAAATCAGTGCCTGACAAAGAGAAATTACTAATTCCATCTTCTTCCTGGCCTTCTCATAATAGAGTCCTCCACTGGCATGCACAGAAGAATGCACCAGCCCAGTGATTGTCAAGAAAATACATTCATTCTTAATTACAAATAGTCATACTTTATCACAGGCTAATTCAGAAGTCAGCTTTAATATTCCATCCAAGAAAATATTTTTTTTTTTTTTCAGTGGTTAGAAGTGCTACATAAATTATGTGCTTAGATCTACACTGTCCTGGGGTGACTTTAGGATGCTGATAGCCCCATCATCTGTCTTTGGTCAGAAATGTGTCGGAAGAACACTCAACCAGGACATACACACAGCAGAAATTAAAAAACAAAACAAAACAAAAAAAACACACCCTGGTTTTTAGCCCATTCTCAGTTGAGTCTTTTCTATTTACTGCAAAGAAATACCACTTTATTTTTATTTGTTTCAGACTACTTCAGTGATGGAAGCACTACTCTACTTTTCTATCCCCACTTAGCAGAATTCATAGATCTATGTGGAATGATTTTCTGTTTTCATTTTCTTTGTCCCGCTTACCAAATATATTTTCTATCATCTTCGATTTTATCTTCTATTGCAAAATGTCATCATAGATCCCACATGTCTATCTATATATAGACATCTGCAGGCAAAATGCAATGAAGTATTTTTTTTCCACTGGAATTTGTAATGCTTGATAATAGGAATGTTTCAGAGAGGCTGCTTGGTTTTGACATAGCCTTGACAACTGCAAATGCTTCTGATGAAAGCCTGCTTGGTTTCCTCCGAGCTCATGTGGCTGAACTTTTGGTACACCACTTTATAAGCATTAGTTTCCACTGGAGACTAAAAGGAAAATATTTATGTGAGACATAGGAAGGAGGAGGAGGAGGCAGAAGAAACGTGGGAGGAATACTGGTCATGGGCAATAGAACACAACCAGTGAAGGAAGAAAGACAAAGAAATGGGGAAAACAGTGATCAGGCATGAAGGTAACAAACTAAACTTTCTGTTTGTAAATGTCAGACAACATCAGAGGCAGGGGAATAAGGGTGATATAACTTTGCAAGTATTTCACAGGAGTTATGAGACAGATGTTGCCACTGCATTTCAACCTGTGTTTCAAACTCAGACCTGAGCCTGTACAACCCCAACATTTAGCTCCGAGTTAAAACAAAACACAGAATAAAATTACATTGCAACTAAATTCAAAGAAACCTGGAAGCTTGTCCAAATTAAGCTCCTCAAATATTTATCTTCCTAAGCACGTTTTTTAAATATGAGAATGTCTATTTGTTTATGATATTTATTGATGTATACCTTCATTATTGGGAAGTTATAATTTCCTCTAATGAAAAATGACATCAATTGGAGTTTCGTCTATAATAAAATTGGCCTATTAATCTAATTTTTAATTGTGTAAGAAGACATAACTGTGTCTGATTATGCATATGGTGGTGCTTTACTCTATAACAGTTCTTTTCATATTGCCACCTTTTTCATTTACTTGAGGGAAAGGAAGGGATGTGGAAGCAGAGACATTAAGTTATTTGCCCTGATATTTTTCCTCTTTCACCACGTTTTATGGGCATATCTCATGTATTTTCAACAATTTTACTGAAAGCATTTCTGTCTGATCCCGCAAGTAGTGAAAAGAGTGGACTGCAAATAATTCCATTGTCACTATATTTTTTTTAAAGTCACATAAAAAATGTTTCTTCTCAACATTTTTTGAGAGAAGGAAAGAAAAGTTTGGAGTTTTTTCCTTGCAATGGTGGTTTTTCAGCTTCCTTATATATCAAATTTCCTATAGATAACAGCCTTGTACATTGAAGTCCAGCTGAAATGAAGAGACAGAATGGTTTCCTCTCTTTGGAAGTAGAAAACTTGATTTCTTAAGGATTTGGTGAGTTTGTTGATTGTTTTGGATTATTTTTTCACTTCCCACATATTAACATTAAATTACCTAGTGTAGAAGCATTCTAACTTCGGTCCTTTTTGATGATAAGAGTTAATGGATATTATTCAGCCATTTTACTCAGTAATTAGATTTGGAGTTCACTAATTTAAATAGTCACTGTAGTAATCTCCCTGTAGCAATTTATGCAGTGTTGTTACATTAAATTCATGGATATGGAGCATGTAAATATTCCAATGAGATCAGACTGTACTTAAGAAGCTTCAGGTGGTGAGGTTGGCCATTTGGATATAAAAAAACTATGAGAATTAACAAACCTTTAATATATTTATTTTTTAATTAATAAACATTGTTTGCACCATTGTTTTAATTCTCCTCCACAGAATTATCCTATTAGGAAGTCAGTAGTACTTCCAAATGAAGTTTTGTTCTACAATGAGATTGCTTGCAATCAACACAGCAGAGGGTATTTCAGGATAAGATGAATTTGCATTTTTAAAAATCAAGGTGATTTTGACATTATATGTTATACCAAAAACAAACACATTTTAGAATCAACAGTCCATTGCTAGCCCAAAGTCTTTGATTAGTGTTATAAATGGTCCCAATCAAGAGTCATGAGTGGATGTAAATTTTACAGTTTATAGGTGTAGGTTTTTATGTCTTGCAGCTCCTGCTGCACTAGAAAAGTTTGCAAGAAATGTTTAACATGGCTGGAGAGGGTCTTAAATGTGGAGGACCTAAAATTAAAATACAAACAGCTGGCTATAAAATAATCTTAAATGTTAGAGAACCTAGGATCTCAGCAATGAATACAACCTGAACCATAAGGTAAGCAGCAATGATCCCCATCTAGAAAGCAAATCCATTTGAGAAAAGAGGAGAAAGATTTTTGATTACTTGGGAGTACAGATTAAGTGAACCACACTGCAGGTTTGCAGTAACAAGAATGGTCCCACTCCTTGCTGCCATCCTGGCATTACTGTCTCTGTCTCAGCTTGAATCCAGCAATGCTGCAGTTGCTCATTGAACCAACTGAAATTACACAAGTGAAAAAGGAATGATAATTACTTAAAAAAGGCAAGTATAAGAACCAGAAGAGATGGGAGGAAGCACTTGGGAACATGCTGCTGGAGAGGAGGATGGCAGAGAAGGACTGTTCTTTTGGCTGCATCCTGCGTTACAACAAAATCTCACCTTTACTGTTAGCAGAACAAACACGGTGTTTTTTCTTTCTAGTTTTTGTTTGCCATTTGTAAACATTTGCAGTTTTCTTTTGGGATGCTATGAACATTTTACATTGAGGTATTACCTAAAATGAAACAATGTTTGCCTTCTCCCCCATTCATTTCTCTTGTTCTCTAGTACACAAGGCTACACCTCACTCAGTATTGGCAGCTCCCACTGTCATTTTTCTCAGCAGCCTACAAACCATCAAGGTCAGGTTGTCACTATCACAGCCAAAGTTTGGGAAAATCTCTGTGCAACACCACTTAACTACATCGTTAAATAATCCTTCTCTATATACCCTCTGTCAATATTTCTGCATCTGGTTTGGACATTGCTTGGTTCTTGAAAAGCTAGAAAAAACTCTTCTGCTTCACACCAGTTTCACTTGTTCTGCCGCCTGTACTCAAAGGGAGGTTGTAGCCACATGGGAGTCAGTGTCTTCTCTCAAGCAAGCAGTGATAGGAGAGGAGAAACTGCCTCAAGTTGTGCCAGGGGAGTTTCAAGCTCGATATTAGGAAAACTTTCCTCACCAGGGAGGTTGCCAAGCCCTGGAACAGGCTGCCCAGGGATTGAGTCACCACCCCTGGAGCTATTTACAAGACACAGAGATGTGGCCCTTAGGGACACGGTTTAGTGGTGGACTTGGCAGTGCTGTGTTAACAATGGTACTCGATGTTTGTAAAGGTCTCTTCCAACCTCAATTATTCTATGATTCACAAATTCATCCACAAAGGTCTTTCTGTTATCATTTAAAGTCTTCCAAAAGCCTTCCCTTGTCCATATTTTTTTAACAGTATTTGTGTTTGCCACTTCCCCTAGACTGCCAGCAGGCAGGAAGCATTTTGTGGTTCCTTAACACTTGGATGACATTTTGTAGATTGTGGATTACACCTGCAGCTAATGATATGACAGCATAAAATCTCCCCATTTTCCAAAATGGAAAATATCTTGCATACTCTGTTAGGAATTTGTCTCTTCCTGTGATCTTTGAAGAAACCTATGATTTTTTTTCTAATGGAACTAAATTATTCAGCTCACAGTATTTACAATTTCCAGTACATTTCACATTATATGCATGCTACAGGATGCAAATATACTGTCATTTAATGAGATCTGCATTACCTACTAGTCAGGGCATGTTGAGTGGACACTTTGCTGATGATATTCTTTTAACAGAAGAGTTTTAGAACCATAGTCAGGCAATACATTTGCAAAATTCCTGCCACTCTGGCTTCTGGAGGATCATCACAGGCCTCAAAAAGATACAGCTCTTACTGTGACATTTCCAGTCAGCTTCAGTAGCTGAGTACAAGTGGCCCATAAAGAGCACTCTTTAGCCCTGTGTAACAGAGACTCCTTGAGAGGTCATTTATGTCACTTAATGCCATCTGAAACCTTATCTGTTACTCTCTAACCTCTTTTCCCAAACCTGCTGGTGTTCAGCTCCATTTGTTTCCCTTTCTCTACATATCACTCACATCACTTTGACATTTTCAGCAACTACAAAACCTGCAGTATAGAAGCATGAAATGTATGTGAAGTATCTCACAATACACATTTTAAATATGTGTTGTACCCTCGTTTTCCAGGCTACCCAAGCAAATTTTTTGCTAAATACCACCTAGACATTAAACAATGTTTGTGTAATTCTTCATTTTCCAGAAATATAATAAGGAAGGCAGGCCTCTCTACATTACTTAAAGATCTTAAAGGGAGTTTAAACATATACTTTAACTAACAGTAGTCTAACATTTTGGACCAGAGTTATAAATTCCTCAGGAATTTTTTTCTGGGTTTTTTTTGTGGGTTTTTTTGGTTTTTTTTTTTTTGTTTGTTTGTTTTGTTTTGTTTTCGTTTGGAGGTGTTTTTTGGTTTTTTTTTTTCTTTTGGTGACCAGCTTTTCCCCCCATTTTTAATTTCAGTCACAAAGCATGAGAATCATGTGCCTGAACACAGAGTTCCAGTTTTCAGATACTGTGACCAAGGAACTCCAGCTGCTGTTCAAAAAAGTCTCTCACTTGTAATCTCTATCCATCTCCCAGCCCTGTGGCTGCCTCAGACACTCAAAGGTGTATGAAATGGCACCAAGTGCCAGCTTTTGAAGAAAATAAGTTACCCTTTGATGAGAGCCTTCTAAAAAGTTGAATAATTGAAGAGCCCAAAGAGTCCTTTGGGAGTCAACTGAAAAAGATTAATGGAGGGTAATTTTTTTTTTATAACTCATGTTACAACAATGAAGCATTCTAAACAGCCCTGAATATGGGAATTTTAGGATGCCTTCACTACTAGAACATCAGAAGATTCACCCTCCATTTCATACAGGTGTGAATGTGTTTCCATGTGCTCAGGTGAGACAAGCACACACACAAACTTCCTTTTAGGAAAGAAGTGTTGCACCACAGTGTGTATGTTGGTTACAGACACACTGGAAGAATACACAGCACATTTCCAGATTTCTTGGCTTTCCTTGATTTCATGACATGGCTGCCTCCCTTTTCCAGACCATTTCTGCATTTTTTATCAAAGTAGCACAGACATCAAGGCCTGCTGACCCTTGGTGAAACATCCAAATGAAAGAGTAGGAAATCCTGCCAAGGTATTTCTCTGAATGACAAATCTTTGGAGGGCCATTGTTACGGCCCTCTGTCAAAGAACCAACAAAAATTAGCACATTTAAAAGAAGACAGAAAGAAACATAAAGCACCATAATGGAAAAGCCTTCTCTGAAGTTGTGCAGTTAAGAACCTTGTAGATTTAGTGTGGTCTCCTTATAGTAATTCTAGCTAAGAAATGGCTAGAATTTTCAGTTTTTAGCTTCAGTTTTCTTCTTTTCTTAACAGGGTTACAAGTTAATCTCCTCTAGGTTACTAGTGAGCAGAGAAAGGGATTATTAAAGTTACTCTATACAACACACAAGGTTAATACACAGTGCAGTGTATTCAGACTATATACTCTTACTTGGAGCTTTTTCAGTAATAAGATGTTATCCCTCACTTCTCTGTGCCTCAGGCTTTAGGGGAGATGCTTGGCATCTCAACTACATTGAAAACACTAAGTGATTTATCTGAATAGGGTGTTTTGTCCAGATCAGTGAATAATTAATTATTTGTCCCTTGAAGGATTTGGGCAGCAGCAATGCCAACACTTCCAAGGCAGTAAGATTCTCTACTCAAATTAGACATTCACAGAAATACCATAGTCTGAATTTTTATTAGAAAAAGCTCAGTGTTATGAAAATCTAATTACCTTAAACAAAGTATAAATGACTAGATCTTGCAGTAATGCAGTAAAGCAGCATTGCAGAGGTGTATGAAGTTTCAGATACAAGCTGAGGAGATAGCTGAACATTTCTGAGCTCATCTGGGGCAGGTTTCTGAAACTGCCTTTTAAAGCACTCCTGTCACTACCAAAATAAGCTACTTTTCTTTATCATGACTTGGTTTCTAAATATCTAACAAAATATTACCTTACTGTTTTAAGAAAATAACTGAAACAAAAAGAGTTTAAGTTTCTACAGTTACATGTTTTATCATTTTTTTCTCCTCAAAAATGTTTCTGTGACAGAAACGCACCATAGTAACCACTCAGCAGAAAAAAATATACAAAAGATTTAGAATTTAATACTATGATGATATTAATTTGTTCCATCACACAATGTTGCATACTTTTTCAAGAGAAACATTGTCTTTGAACTACTGTTACTTAGCTTTTATGCTGTTCTTTCAGTTATTGCTTTAGAATTTTATGTATTTTACCTAAGTTCTGCATTTACTGCCATAAAAAACATGCACTGAATATTTTTTGGGGTTTAAGCCAATTAATTTGAGTGTAATTAATACCAGTTTATTATTGTTCCTGTAATTCAATATTTTAAATGAGGTTTCAATTGAATTGCAGGTCCTTCGGGAAGATGGACTTCAGACCAGTTATTATCAGAATTTCTTTTGTGTTGTAAGAAAATTCTTGAACTTGAAAGGAGTCGAGAGTCCATATCAGTGGAATAAAAAGCAAATGCTTCAATAGAAAGTAATTACTCTGTTTCACTGTTTTATTGCTTAGGATGTCTTTACTAGCCACAAATGAAAGCCAGGTAAAAAAAATCCTTAAACATGATAATTTCAATATTTATAGAGGAATCTTCCTTCCTAAAATCACTTTTCCAAATTAATAACTCAAGAGGTAAATTATAAACAGTCAATGCTGCTATAGAATATAATTATCTGGAGGAAAAAAAAATCTGGGAGAAGAGGATTGCCAAAATGTTCAAGTAAAAAGCTTAATCCCTTTCACCAAACTACATGCAATTTTCAATAATCCCATCAGAAAGCAAGTTTCTTCCATTGTTCTGAACCTGAACCAGTATGAGAAGCCTTTTTCCCTAGATTGGCACACTGACCTAAATACATCTGAGAAAAACCCAGGGGATCTAGTGACAGCAACATGTCACATAAATGAAAATGACAACTTACAACTTAGAATTCTAAGAAGGAAGCTTGAACATTTCACCTTACCCTGTAATCCCTTTAGATTCAATAAGTATGATTTTGCCCCTGAATATAACTGAGATAGAGCACATGAAGTTAAATCTCACCCAGTAGAATTACCTCCTATAGCCACTAAAATTTGAGATAGTAAAATTCAGTAACATGCCAGGTAAATAATCGTTGTTTTCCCATAACCCAAATGTTCCAAATAATGAAGTTTTTGTTTGCAAGAACAACATCCTTCTGCTGGAACTCTTAAAAAATTATTATAAAAATCTCCAAGACTACAAGGAGAGAAGAAATGCTGGAATCTTTCATTTGAAAACAGGCTTCCTCATTAATCATAAAATCACAGAATCATTTAAATTCAAAAAGACATCATTGAGCCCAACCATTAACCCAGCACTGCCAAGCCCCCCCATAAATCATGTCCCCAGGTACCATGTCTACATGTCTTCAACAACTCCAGGGATAATGACTCAGGCACTTCCAGGACAGAAAGGAATAATTGGGAGTCCATACCAATTACTGGGTCACAATTATTCTGCTGAGGCTGAATGTTCTGCCCCTTGGCATTTCTTCATGCTACAAGACCCAGTGACATTCTTAGACAGAGTAAGCAAGAGAAAAAGGGACCTTGAATTAACACAAATGACACAGAAGCATTTCTGCTGAAAGCATGTGAAAAAATTCTTGCAGATTCACATAAATATTGCTATCAGTACCACATTTGTATTTCTCTGTTATTTGGACTGGAATGATACCCCATGCTCACTGGGCACTGCATCTTCTCCAAAACATGACAGAGAAAATTAGTCCTCACAGCAAAGAAAAATTCATTTTCTTAATTAATTTGGACAGTTATTTTGGTAAATGCCCTGACACCTACACTAAAGGTTGCTCTTTAAAATCCAGCAAATTAACAACAGTAATCTTTAATGAGGAACACAGGACTATTTCAACCACTGACTTTGTTACAAAGGAAGCACTTAACAACACAAGTTCAAGACATCCTATTTTCTTACAGCTGAGCCACATTAAAAAAAATTGTATTTTGGACTTTAGGATGACTAAAAGTCTGCTGCAAACATCTGAGATTGAAATAGTTTTCTTAATGTAAAATCACTGAGAATTTGAAACAGGAATAAAATACAAACTAAGTAACAGTGAAGAAAAATTTTCAAGATCATTCCTCACACTATACACTCATGTATAGTACTGTCCTGTATAAATGCAATCCATAGTTTAGGAGCAGCTATTATACCAGAACTATGCCAGTTCTTATGTATATAAGGATTAGATTAAGATTGTAATGTTCTTTTTAAGACAGTATGCTAGAGATCTCACCAGTTTGTTAATTTAAAGCATTTGCAGTTATACAACTTGCAGTTCTGTGACATTTTTTTTACATATTTTACTTGGAAATTTCTGTGGCACCAATGAACTATGTGTTGTCACATGTCACATTTTTAATGATAGACTGATATACTGAAATGCTAAGTTTGCAGTCTGTGTCCTACTCATTTTTATCTGAAACTGAAGAAATTAAGGAGTTATGCTCTGAGCAATCTTCAATTTGTGTGCCCTTGAGACAAACATCATGATGGAAGCTACACAAGTACTCAAAAACCTGGCAGTTTGAGGTGTCATTCTGAATTTCTAGTTAAGAGTTGACTACAAGGTCAGAAGTTACTGCAAGGAAAAAAATTATTTTAACAGAATAGCTAATGATATAACTTCTGACTGTTGACTTATGCCTAGATCTTGGGAGGTTTACTGATAAATCTATGAGGACAAACTTTGACAAGTCAACAGTGATTCTACTTGACACCATTTCAGGCAAAATGTTGATGTCAAAGGTCGACTTCTTGTAACACTTTTCCTTTCCTTAAGTATTGCCTGTTCCTCCTTTTGGCTCTTCTCAGACTACAGACTTTCTTTCTCTCCAGAGTTGATTGAATAGAGAGAAATAGCACTTATTCTGAGTCACCCAGAATGTAAGAAGGCTTTATTTCCCCCTCCCCTGAAGAAGTGAGTGGTAACTTGTTAAACATGACTGCATTAGAGTAAAGCAGCCTTATTGAAAAGAAATACCTGATCGTTAAATTCTACTTATTCAGCTGGAAAAAAAAGCCACCAAACAACAAAACCAAATGTGTTTTAAACACCATCTTTCATTGTGCTGACTAGTTTTTATTTTCTAGCTTTTCTGAAGTCTGTATGTATTTGCATGTGCATACATTTTACATTCACATCTACACAGAATTTGGCTTTCTGATAAAACTGCATTCTCATGAAATGCAGGAGTAATAGAATGCAATAATGATGTAACAGTGAACTTACTTTCAATACCACTTATTTATTCAGGTTTTGTAGCTTGGGGATTTACAAAACCTCTGTCAGTAAATAATTCATGATTCTCATTAGAATTCCTTATTTTTTGTACTGTAGGCAAAAAATATAATTTGCAATTTGCAAACAATGGATAAAGATGAAGTTTCAACCAGTGCTGTCACATTCTTTGCCTTTTTTTAGTCTTGGGCCACAAGTGTAACAAGGGTAACATCTGATTATTCCCTGAAAGAATGCATTGTTGAGCTTTCTTTAATAACAGCCATCCAAAAAGCCACTGTTATACCAGATATACTGGTATTGTGTGTATTTTGTCTACTTACATTTCACACTTTCTTGAAAGAAATTCTCTGATGTTAACAATATACATGATTTCAGAAAAATCTGAATACTAAGGAGAGGAGTAAGGAGAAAATGATGCAAGAATCAGCATGGGGCTACTAAAGGCAGTTTATAGCAATTATACTGACATAGTATTTCTTTGTGTAATCAGATAATGCTCTTTTGGAGAAAAGGCAGTAGATTTCACTTACCTGGAGTTCAAGAGACATTATTATGCTATGCCACCAGAAACCAACAGAATGTGGATTGGGAAAATTTTGATTAGTGCACTAAGACTGACAAAAACTGAAAAATATAACAGGATTATTCTTCATTTATTTCAAGATCAAAATTGAAATTGTACTGATTAAACACTTTCCTTAGTGATTACCCAAGTAATAAGAGCACACTGATGAAATATATTTGATTCTAAGTTGAAACAGAGAAAAGGATTTAAAATGGCAATCTTGAAGGAACTGCCTAATCTACATCACTAGAGTCACAAAAATAGAAGTCACAGTATACAGCAATTTCTGTCATAATGACAAAACCAAAGAAAAAATAAGCAGAACAAAGCATAGCTGCATCTAGAAAACAAACCACTCAGCCCTGAGTATACTGAAAAAGAATTCAATAAAACACTTTCTTGCTCTGAGAAATGTTAATAATAGTGCTGATAACATATTCATTGAGATAAAGTTGAATGCAACTTATATTGCTACTGCTCATATATTTTGAGCTAAAGCAATAGTTTATTCTAAATGAATAAGCAGATGCAATCAGTTTTATGAAAAGCCACAGGTTTCTTGCTTTGTTCAAAGATTTAAACATAGCTTAAACAGAAGTCATGGAAAACTGGGTTGTACTCAAATTTTTAATAATATATGATTTATCACCAACTGGATTTTGTGTTTGTGTATGCAGTTGGGTTTCTTTTTCCTGTGAACAGCAAGACACTCCTGTATCTGGTGGTCTTAGCAAAAAGCACAATCAGAATATTAAACATCCTAGGTTTCTTTTGTTTAATGCAGACAAACATCCATATAAAAATACTCAGGGCTGGTCACCTTAAATCTACCTGCTTCCCTTAGAATTTTTTTAAAATTATTATTATTATTGTATTTGGGAAAAAAAAAGGCAATATAAACAGGCTTAAAACCCAGAAAACACAAACTACAGTATTTGTACCCAGGAAAGTTATCCTGAAGGAAATATTTTAAAAGGCACTAATACAAGTGTGTGCTTAGAGCCCACTGGAAGCAGGGATGTAGAAAATGTGTGTGGACAGAAATATGAGAAGGACACATTAAGGACAGAGGCTGCACACACATTTTTCTTGGGAGACTCCAGCACCTCATCATCTAGAAAGGAGTCACAACCCAACCCAAGAGCAGAGACCCACGGTGTTCATCCTCCCCTGCCTTCAGTCTGTGCCTGCAATCTCCTGAAATCATGACACAGAGCAGCCTGCTGTCTATTTAGCATTTAACTTATATAAATGTGTAATATTGATGGAGCCATCCTTGGCAAGGGTCCATAAGGCTTTAGAACAGCACAATGAACTTGTGGGGTTATTCAACAAATCTTTCAGAGCAGTAACACATGGCAGCAAAATAAAAATATAGCCACACTGTTAGTACTTTATAATGCCCACAATGTTAATTTCTGACCAGTGTCAGCATTTCATTAGGCTGCCAACAGAATTAATTGGGCAAAGAATACACTGAAAGGAAGATAAAAATCTTGAAAATTTAGAATGAAGACTGTCAGAACAGGAGGATGACAAAAGTCATGTTTGGATGGCAGGATGGAGGTTGCCTCAGTACAGGAATTTCACATAAAGTGGATATCTTAAGTCAAATTGCACCAGGAAATGGATAGAAAAAAGTGAGACTTGGCCAGCAATGATTTTAGAGGATTCTTAGTCCAGGTTATTGCTTAAAAATAGCTAAAGAAGGGGAGAAAACCCCAAAATGTCTTGACTAAAACTTTTTCTTTTCATTGTTTCTTGGGAGTACTCAGTAAAAATGCTGTCCAAGCTAAATACTATATAACAGCTTCATTATTTTTAGAATTCTTGAAACTAATTCTGCATCAAGTAATAGTAGCACTCTCAGTTTATGCTCCTCTCCATTCTGACTGAAAGATAGAAAGACAAGAAAAAGCAGAGAGGAGAAAAATGTAAGTAAGAGAAAGATGAAATGAAGATTCAGTTTAGCTTTTCATTTTGATTAATCTGTAGACTGGAGCTCAAATGCTCTGCTAGAATTTATAGAGGTTTGAAAGATGGATGAATCTTTGCACTTTACTCAGCTGAAATACTGAACCCAGTTTCAAACACTGTGCCTCAAGAAAGATGAAGTGCTGTAACTCCAGTGAAGAGGTAGCAGAAAAGAAGAAAAGATCAGAGACCCAGAAAACACGGCCTATGTCCCACAAAAGAAAAGAGGAAGAAATAAGTTTAAGTACATAAAGAGCCATTGGAAAAAGGATGGGAATAATCTGCATAAAACATTAACAGACATTTAAATTTGGCAAGAAAGTTTCATGTTAGGCATTAGGAAAAACATTCAACCTCTGAAGTAGCAAAGCTGTACAAGTGATTGGAAAGGCTGTGATCTGCTCAAAGAGAAAGATAAAAATCTGTGAGGAAGGACTCAAGTTCAGTGATGCCAATTTTCTGTCTATTAACACAAACTCAATGCCTTTACATTAATGGAAAAGAAATAAGGAATCAATTCCAATTTTATTTTATTATAGATAAGTCTGCATTACACTAAGTCAGTGTTAATTTAAACTTGTAGGCTTTTTTTTTTTTAATCAAAACCAGGCTAGCCCCACTACAGTTATCATTTGTTACCATCTACTTGGAGTTTTTCACAGTTTTCATCTTTGACATGACAGACTTCAAGGGGTTTTTGTGCCATTAAATGCTGCAGGGATAATTGATATTAACTATAAATTCTTAGAAAAAGTAATGAAGTTCATCACAACAGCCATCCCTTTTTCACTGCATCCATTTACTGAAAATTTCAACTTCAGAGCCAGAGAGAAAATAAAAATTTATTAACTTTTCTAAAAAGTAGATTTTACCTCTAAACCTAGACTATCATATATTTGATTCTCAGTTGTCAGGTTGAAAGGCTTCAATAGACTTTTGACAAAACCATGAGGTTGAGGATACAATTTAAAAGCTGAGGACCAGATTTTGTCAAAAGCTTGAGAGCCCATAAGTCCAACTTTGCATCTTCTAAAAAGCATAACATTAATTCTCCACACTCATGAAAGATGATATTTTTAGATGTGCATTTTCAAAGATTATTATTTCACTGTTCAACTATCCCACAACAAAAAGCAACAGGCACTGCTCTCAGTCATCACTGACCTGGGACATAAATAGTTCCTTGTCCTCAGGTCTAATTATTTCCTGTGAAGAAACAAAGGGTTGATATAAAACCTCAGTCTGTATCTTCCTTCTAAAATCCTGGCTTCTACACAAATAAGCCATGTAACATTCATCAGAATGGGTTCCATTTGAGGTTCAATCCTCAAATTTGGGCAATTATGGTTTAGGATTTGAGAGACTCACTAAGAACTGCACCAACTCCCAAACAGAAATACTGTAACCACTGACTGGCAGTTAAAAAATCATGGATACAATAAAAGAAAGTAATAAATATTCACATATTATTCCCAGCTATCAATAAAAATGTCATTTTCCTAATTAAAAATTTGTGGGGTTTTTTTGTTCTCATTGTTGTTGGTTTTTTTTCATGTATAAATCCCACCTTCATGTTACAAAGCACTAAATCCTCATTCTATAGAGATTCCATAGAGATCTGTAGAGAAATTCCTTAAATACTCATCTGTTCCTTGGCAGGATAAGGCTCTTTCCATTACAAAAATCATTGACCTAAATCACATTAAAATCCACTCCTTTTTTTAGGTATTTATGCAAAAGATGCTTGAACACTCTCTGGCATCTTGTAGTCCTGTTTTGTTGCTGCTTCTGCCTTTCAAAGAAGCATTACAAAACACGGTCTCCAAATTTTTTCCCTTTACTGTTCAAAGTCTGAATCATGATTAACCTTGCCTTTGAAGTACAAGGCACATTTACAATAAAAGACATGAAGGCATTAAAGAAAAGGAAAAGTTCTCTTTTTAAGGTGAAAAAGAAAATACTACCATCTCCCTGTGTAATCATCCATTTTTCTGTCAAGTGTTTGCATTTGTCAAGTACTCTTATGATTTTGTAGAATTCCAGAAAAGGCATTAAACACTATTTCTGTTCTAATCACGAAGAAAAGTGGGAATAAGGAGGTAAACTGATTTGTGTTAGACTACACAGCAAACTGTAGAGCTAGATTTAAAACTCAAAGCAGCTGGCTAGAGTTCTTGGGAAAAATAAATCATCAGAAAATTTCACGTAACTGGAAAATCAGTAAATTTCACAAAACAGGAGTAACTTCAATTAATCTCTAGCTGGAATGGCCTGACATTTTCTTTTAAAGCTATACTGTGTCACCCAATCATAGAACAGCACAGATTAGAAGGGACTTCGAAAAATCCAATCTTCCATGGGGAAGGGAGCCTTGATGAGATTATCAAGCACCCTGTCCTATCCCATCTTGAAAACCTCCACCAACAGGGACTCCACCATGTCTCAGAGTTTGTTGCAGTGAATGATTGATTTTACTGTAAGAAAGTCTCTTCCTTGTATTAAAATTATGTCCTTTTTCAGCTTTTTAAATTAATGAATATGCCTTTCCTCATTCCAAGCATGCTTTTTCAAATAAGTTAAAATGCATGTTACTTTAATTAGTGAAAATGTACAAACATTTGACGTGAAACATAATTACTCAACACTTCAAAACAAAGGAGTTTTTCCATCTTTATTCAGCAAAAGCAAAATTTTCAAGTCACAAATTCTCACAAATGAGAAAAATTATTTGTCCAAGGTTTGTAGCCAGCAGTTGATGTGAGTTTAGGGCTACATACTCATAGACACTTATACATGAGTCCACATTTTTTGGTTACAAAAATTAACAAGAAAGACTTTCAACTGAGGTCGTTTTTTGAAGTGGCTGTGTTATTACATGTATGTTTGCCACATTCCATGGGTTTGCTGCCATGCTGGTCCCACTTTGGTGAGAAGCCATTTGTTATAATACTAAGGATTTTAGAAAAGTTTAGTATGCTTTTTGGAGCACAGAAATACAAAAGCTGTTGCAATATAGTTGGTGTATTAGTGTTCTGTCACACAAGATCCTTTACAAGGGGGAAATTAAGTACAAACCAAATGTCTCAGTCATGCAAAATGACTTGTTTTCCCTTACTAAACAATCATAGAAAAGCTTGGGTGTGAAGGCACCTTAAAGATCATCTAGTTCCTATATCTTTCAATAGATCAGGCTTCTCAGAGCCACATTCAGCCTGGCCTTGAACACTCACTCCCAGGGACGGAGAATCCACAGCTTCTCTGGGCAACCTGTGCTAGTGCCTCACCACTAGAACAATAAAGAATTTATTCCTTACATCTAATCCAAACCCACTCTCACTCTGAAGCCATTCCTCCTGTCCTGTCACTACATCCTGCTGCAAATAGTCTCTCTCCATCTTTCTTAGAGGCTGCATTCAGGTACTGGAAGGTTATTCCAAAGCCTTCCCTTTGCTAGGCTGAACAACCCCCATTCTCTCAGCCTTTCCTTATCTGCACATGTCCCAGTGCTTCAATTGCATACCAAAATTGAACTTAGGCTGTAAAAAGGTAATTACAAGCATTTAAACTGCTGTATTGTTGTTCCTTTTAGCTAAGAAGGCATTTTGAAAATGTATTTCATGGGGTAATGTTTGCAGTGTAATTATTCATTTGGTAGCCACATTTCATTTGGTAGCATCAGTCACTGACATTAATTCTGCTAAGGATTCACAGCTGTAAGTCACACCAGGTGAGTGAAGCTGCTCACAGACAGAGTGGGTAAATCCTAAAAGAGAACTGCCACAAGGCTCCTGGATCAACTCGGAACAAACACTGCAAGGATAAACAGGATATAAACAATAGTGCTGAAGAGTGTTGCCTAAAGTTGTGTTTCCAGTATCAGGACTTGAAAATTCAATTCCTCAGAAAAGAACTATGGTTTGCATCTCAAAAACAAGAAAAAATTTCTCAGAATTCCTCCTTGCATAAAGACACTCGATTGGACATAAAAATCCATAAGCATTTTAAAACAGTTACTACAATACAAAGTGCCATTAAAACAAACAACAAAGACTATTTTTAATAATCTAGAAAGATTATTAAAAAGANACAAAGACTATTTTTAATAATCTACACTTTATCAGAAGAAAGTCAGCTATTTTGAAAAAAATCCAAACCAAAACTACAAATGAGAACACATAAGAGAGACGTAGATGTCGGAAGACATGACTGTGTGAGATGTTCATGCATATAACACATTTCCATACATGTAAAATGAGACTCATACTGTAACTGAGTGCATCAACAGCACAAGAAGAGCAAATTGCAACTATGTATTCTCTCTGTCATTTCTAGTTTTTCAAAACTCACCTGAAGCACACAGCTCTCTAACACACCTTCTGTAGTTAGTGGTATGCACCTTTCACATATCTGTGAATACTTACTGGTTTTAGAATGTGGTCAATATTTCCTTAAAATAGAACACATTTATACACCTAAATAATTCTAAATAAACACCTAACTTCCTACAGGATAGGTCTAGGATTTTTAAAGGCTTTGCTTATAAAAGTGAATTATTTTTTAGTATGTGGAAATGCCCTAGTATTCAGAAACAACAATTTCTCCAAGAGAACAGGTCTGCTCTTGGGGTTCAGGGAGACTCATGTTTTGTCACATGGAAGATCTGAGTATTTTGCATTTATGAAGATGCCTTCCCAGCTCCTGTTGTGCTTATGTTCTATTTGCAAAACAAACTTTTAAAGCCATCTGAGTAGGCATTGCCATTTTTGGCAGTAATTAGGAGAGAATGAAAACATTTACTAGACTACCCTATTCAGAGAATTTAATTAGACTGTCACTCAAGATTTTTTTCAAGGTTCCTCTAGTGGAGGTAGAACATTAGGGTTATGGCCTGCTTTTTAAACTCAAACTTTTGTACAAGAACAAAATTAACCTACAAGGTCAGTGGAAAGTCAAGGCAAAAGCTGAACATATGGGATACATAGATACATGTCTTTCAAGATAGATGCATTATTCCTGAAAAAACACTCATAGCAGAAGGCAGATAGACGTTTTTGAGTGCTACAGGATGAATAGTTTTAGATGTAGATCAGTGGTCTGATAATTTGGGACTTAAAGTATATTTATGGCCCTGGCACATTTAATATCTAATAAATATTGGCTAATGTAGTTTGGTGTAATTCTTTGCAATTATAGCTAAAGAACAAACAAAAGTATATATTGTTCCAAATTTTTTGCCTGAACAGTTCTGAGTAAATTATTTCAAAGAATGTCTTCACCCAAAAAGACATTCTGAAAGTGGAGACTGGGTAGACTCCAAAGACCTAGATTTGCATTAAAATAATAGAGTCTGATTCTCTGTATAATATCTCTGATCAAACCACTGGCAAGAAAGCATTAGGATATTTATAAATGCTGTTCTTGCTAATGCCAGTGCTGACATACAACAAAACAGATATGCTGCTGATTGTCTCTTACTATTAAATCAGTCATTACACACGTTGGACCAGTTTATGACCAGCTACAAATGCAGAGTGAAGTAAGCAAGCAGTTTCACAAAAGTAAACATGGGTAGACTTGTCTGAATTTACTGAAACACAAGTATTCTTCATGACAAATAAAAATACTTGGGAAAAAATGGGTAAGATATAAAACTTCCCCTCGGATAATCATTAAACATACATTATGCAAAGTTATATGCATCATAAATTGACTGAAAAATTCTAAAAATTCACTTTTATTTTTTTTTTAAATACACACTAGAGGTATCTTAATTCAAATGAATGTTTCAAATCTTTTACTATGATCTGCCACTGTCTGTGGTTTTGAATTCTGGGTATGCATCTCAAATATCTTTTACCACAGCTTTGATTTCTTTCCTGTGGTTCTGCTTTGATTAAATGTAGGCTAAACAAAACAAATTTTGCCTCTACACTGGAATTAATCCATTGCTAGCTATAAAGTTCTTGTGAGAATGTTAATTCATAAATGAAATAAAAAGTAACCTGCTACAAAACTATGTTTCAAAACTAAGAAAATAACGTGGCAGAAAGGAAAATGAAATGTGGAATTACAGAGGAGTTGCACAGCTAAGGATCCAGGTTTTGGGGATTTGTTGACTCTTTTGTTTTTCTTTCTTAACTCCAGAGTGCTTCAGAATTCTGATCTTAGAAAAATTTATTGCTTATGGTTGACCCAGATGGCAAAGTTGCATGAGAACTGACCCAACACTAAAAGAAACTGGAAACAAAGATTAATCTTACAAGAAAACAATGCTGAAGGAAGAATACATTTAGGGTTCTATGAGGTGTGACACTTTGGTGACAAAGCTCATTTTTCTTGGTTTGAATTGAAGGTTATTGTGGTTCTTCCATGAAATGTAAGATATTGCAATAAAGACTGCACAAAACAATAGGATTACAGTTTCAAACTTGATTTGCTTTTCTTCTGTGAAATCTAGTTTACTTCATTGAAACTCGAGCTCAGGCATGTATGCTAAGAATATGAGAAATGAAGTAAAAAAGCCTACTCTTTCCTTTTGTTCCTTGATGAATGACACCATGTCACTCTTTTACCAGTGGAGGGCTCTGGCTGTGTGCACTGGACCTGATTCCCAGGAATTAGCTGAAGCCTGAACTGAATGGACAGTGTTAACCCGAGGTGGGGTTTACTACTTTTTTCCACTTCTGCAGGAAAAACAAAATTTCATGTGCTGTGTCTCGTGCCAGTCAGTCACTTTTCATCCAAAATGTTATTGGGAGGGGAAAAAATACACAATTATAGCCAAACTACTCACCTTGAAATATCACTTGGAATTTAGAAATATAGAACATAACTCAGTAACTCAAAATTACTTCAGACATTGAGATTAAAAATAATAATAATAATCACAGTATCTCCCTGCAAAATATGGAGTAATAATCAAAGAGGATTATTAATTCCCTATTTTAATACAACACACCATGGTGTTAACTTCACTGCAATTTTCTTAGTCAGTTGTCAGAACTCAAGACTATCCTTTCAGCAAATCCTCTCTCCCTCCACTTACTAAAGAAAATGAGAGTCTACAGAAAGAGCAATCTGGTCTGCAAAGATCTAGTTTTCCATTTCTGGCTCCAGGCAAATACACCTCATAAGTTATATTCCTTCACATTCATATGTCACCATATGGGGGAGGGGCAGTTCCAACTTGCTTTCCAGAGAGACCCCGATTCGGGAAGTTTCCTCCCAGATTTTCCCTAAACCAAGACACACCTCAAATGCACAGACATGTGAGCTGCTAATCTAGTTTGATTGCATATCAAACACCACTTACAACACCAAATATCCCAATTTCTCTGGACACTCTGGTACTTAATTACTCTTGTGGGGATATTTTTTCCTTATATCCAGTCATACCAATCTTTTACAATTCATGATCAGTGTCCTCTGCTCTCCTGCCTGTCTCTCTCTTCCTGTAAGTGAGGATGGGTGGCTGTTAGGGCTTCCCACAGCTGTCCCTCCTCCAGATGTGCAACCCTCAATGCCCCAGCCTCTGCTCACAGGGTAAGGTCTCCACACCTTACTGACCACCTTGGTGACCCCTGAACGCTGTTGTCTGTCAACATCATTCTTGCACTGGATATCTTAGATGAGATATGGTCCAACCAGTGATGATTAAAGGGGAATAAACAATTCAAATGATCTACTGACTCTGATTGTGTTGGTACAGCCCATAATGCTCCTAAGCTTTGTTGGTGTCTGGTCACATTGCTGCCATGTGTTTACCACTTAACAGCAACAAAAGAGAACAGCAAAACTCTGATTTCCTGCATTCTTTTATTTTTTTTTTAATTTCTGCTGTTTGTAAATGCAACTGAAGTGAGCAAAACTACTTTGAACTTCTGAAAATTCAAGGCCCCTATATAATTAAGGTTAGAAGACTAATTAAAAACAACAATCCATTTTCACATACTTAGTTTCAAAACATCCTGTTCTCTCACTCTTTTATTTTTCTTCAGAATCTTGCTTTCACATTCCCTCAGAACCACAACCTAATTTGTCAAGGTGTACAAGGAAGGGGTAAAGTGAATTACTGAATTATTATATAATCAGCAATGGTCCCATTACAGGATTTGGCTGATATGAAGTTGTGTAAGGCAGAGTCACCAGTTTAAATGTATTATTCCATAATGTGGAAATGAATATATTTTCCCTTTATTTTCTCATGGATATCTGGATAGACATCACCCATCACTGAAGGGTATGAAACACAGAGAAAGGTCTGATTGCCTTCAATCATAACAAATCTGCACTTTAGGCAGAACTCTGAGTATTTGCAGAAAGGTGCCTAAAAACCTACTCACTACTTCTTGTGGACCACTGGCTGATAAGAGTCATTTTTTGTTGGCTGGACTTGTTTTGTAACTGAGCTGGGTTTTTCTAACCTATATTTTAATAGTATCAGTTATAAAAATTTACTGTACAAAATAAAGGCATTGTTAAAACTTTGGGTTTTATGCAGTCAGCATGCTATACCTCAGAACCACGTTTAAAAGGTAGGGGACTTCCATTGCAAAGACAGAAGAAAGGAAAAAGGGAGAAGAAAGGAAACATCATCACCCTCTGTGATGATTTGTCAGCTGACTGGCTACACTAATTTCAGCTTGTTCATGGAAAATTACAAACTACAACTTGCTAAGTACCATCCAAACATATAATTTAGAAAAAACCCATGTTTAGCAATGTATGTTCAGGAGTGAATTATCTGAACAGATACATAAGGAAGAATGAGGTATTTTATATGTTTAGAAGAGCTTTTTTTCTCTTTTCTAATGTACCCCTCCTTAATATGGACATTATCATAAATAAAACATCACATATATGGTTCTATATTTCTATACTACACACAGGAGATTAATTAATATAATGCTTTTATAACAGAATGGCATTTTAGTATTCCCTGCTTAGCTATATCTTAAGCTGAAGACACGACTGATAGGAAAAAACCCACAGAACTTCCTACTTTTCTACTGAAACAACAAACTGATCAACAAACCCCTGCATCAGAAAAAAGCTCAGAGGAGATGGGCACAGTTCCTCACAAAACTCTGAACAGAATCTAAGGAGTGTCCACAGCAGTTGTGAAGAAAGCTGAACTCATCTTGATGCCAAGGAGACTAGAGGGTGACCTTTGCTGTAAAGAGTTGCATTGGCTGAGTGGGTCAGGCAATGCCTTTCCCTAAAACCATCTACAGAAAGTATTTCCTTCCTGAGACAGCCAGACCAGTATACAGACAGCCCAACACAGAGCATCTAAACTGAACAACCAGCAACATCAGCTCTGAAAACAGCACCAGACTTGAGCTGGCTCCAGGTCATGTATGGCTCCCAAGCAGCACCATGATAACAGCACACAGAAACTGGCAGTGGGAACCACATGAGCACTGGGATTCAGCTGTACCTGCACTGAAATTGCTACACCACGCTTGTGTTGTGGTTTTGGTACATTGCTGGATCAAAATCCTAAGTAATACCAAATGCCTTCCAGTGAGTAAATTCAGTGTTAAAACCTTAAAGCTTCTTCATGTGGAATATGTAAAAGGACCCTGCTAGGGAGTACTGGAATCCTCACAAACCTGCAAAGCTGTAAGTCTTAAGGAACAACAGATAGTGGCCTTTCAAAGTAAACAAGCAAATTAAAAACATTATAAATCATTCTCTCTTAAACACAGATTTCTTGAAAGAGCATAAAAAACAAATTATTCTTTTCCTGGCACAATACACTATGAAAGAAAGGAAGAAAGCTGTCAAATGGAAGGCTTAAGTAGAATAAAGTGGATTGAGAACAACTCTGAGAAAAACTTGAGGGTGTTGCTGAACAAGAAGCTCAACATGACCCGACAGAGTTTGCTTGCAGTCCAGAAGCCAAACATGCCCCAGGCTGCATCAAAAGCAGTGTAGCCAGAAGGCTGATGGAGGTGATTCTATCCAGCTACCCTACTCTCTGTACTGGTGAGACCCCAGCTGCAGTACTGTGTCAACTCCGGGGTCCCCAGCATTAGAAGGATGAGGACCAGCTGAAAAAATTCCGGAGAAGGGCACAAAGATGGTCAGAGGACTGGATCACCTCTTACAATGGAGACAGGCTGAGAGAGCTGGAGCTGTCAGCCTGGAGAAGGCTCTGGGGACACCTAACAGCACCTGCCAATACCTAAAGGGAGCCTACAAGAAACATTTTACAAGGGCATGTAGTGATAGGACAGGGTGTAGTGGCTTCAATCTGAAAAGACCACACATTTAGATTAAATATAAGGAGGAAAACTTTTCCTGACAGGGTGGAAAGGCACTGGAAAGGTTGTAAAGCATCATGGTGGTGCCGGGTCAACAGTTGAACCTGATGATCCTAGAGTTTTCTTCCAAACTTATCAATTCTATGATTCTGTGACCTTTGAGGTCCCCTAACCCAAACCATTCCATGATTCTAAAGTGCATGAAAGGCACACTAAATTTTACCAGCATCTCCAAGTAAGGGAAGTAGTTGCCTGTACTCAGATGATTGCAGTTTCTCAGATTCACAAGTTTGATGATACATGAGCTTCTAGATACAGTAAACAATAGATCTTAAAAATATGGACTCAAAAACATGAACTCCATGTGTTTCACATAACACTAGCTTCTACTCCACTGTGTAGGTGAGTAGGGAAAAAAAATTGCCAACATTTTATCCAAAATAGTTGAGTGTTTCTCACCCTATTCAGAGTAGATGTGCTGACTGAGAAGAAAAAAAGGCTGTACTAACTTGAAAGGATAAATTTTGAGAAGATAATCAGAACCTAACAGCTTAATATGATACAGGCAGCCTTCTCACAGTTTTAAGTTTTAATGTATCTAAACTACTTTGTTTAAAGTCAAAAGACACAAACAAATCTTAAGGCAAAAAAGACGATAAAAAGAAGATGCATATCACACAGAAAAATTACAGAACTTGAAATGCATTTCACAGTACCCCACAGTATTACCATTGTTGCCAGTGCCATATAAATGTTCACTGGTCTTTTCTAATTTTTCCTGAAAGCCTTTGACATATTCTTGTAATGCCACAGGCTAAAGCTTTGATCTTTGTAAAAACTTTAAACAATGTCATATTAATTATAAACTATATACTATAAACCAAATCTTTTTACAACACAAAACATTTTACATGTTTTAACTATTTTACAGGTTTAAATCCAGGTTCCAGGATTTTTTTTTTTTTAAGTTTGGTAACAGCAAATCTTATTACTTCAAATGGTACACAATGATTTATACTTATTTACATGACTGCTACTACAATGCACCAGTTATGAGCATGAGGTCTTGTTACATCCTCATGTGAACTTTCAAATCAATTTTATTCAATATTCCTGTTCCTAGTTTGATTCAAGATTTACTGACATGCACAAAAATGGGATTAACACAAGGTATTTTTCGACATGGGATATGACAGCTAAAAGGAAAATTGTATACATTGTTATTTAAATGTCCACCAATCAGCAGATCTTGATAGACAAGTTTGCCTTTAGTTTGTCTTTTCTGCACAGTTTTCATTTATTCCTCACAGAACAGCAACTGACAAACATCAAGAAGACACAAACAAATGAAAATAACAAGGAAGGTTATAAAGGTGAAATGGGAAATCTGAAAAGACACAGAAGATTGTTCCAACAACCAGTCCCAATGTAACAGATATACAGTAGAATGATTGCCCTCAAACAACTGATCTTTATTTTTATGAACTGTGCAAGCCATTCTGTTTCCTAGGCTACTAAATTTCAATTGGAAATTAAGGCTGGATAACAAAACTCTGAAAACTGAGGCTAATTTCTGCTTCACTATTTTACAAGAGAATACATTTTTTTAGCTGGACCTAGGGATTAAGCAAGGTGTTTGGATTTTTTGTGGGAATCTGTGCAGCATTCAGAGAAAATTATTAAATATGTTTCAGTTCACTTTGATTTCCACTGATCTACTTTATAAATACCAAAAGATCGTTCCTGAGATTGGATATATCATAAAAAAACAAACTAAAACAAAAACCCCAAATCACCCACAGAAAACACCACAGACAATTTTTATGCATTAAATGCCTTAAGTTAGAATATATAAATTATCTTTTTATTATTAATACTCCTTTTTCATGACTGTTAATTAATATACTCAGTTGTTTATCTCCTATATCCACATCTTGGTGTTTGTTTTGAAAAAAGTGTATACAAGGTTTTAGCAGTGCAATTGGAAATATACTCTTGTGTCCTGAAATTAAAACACTGATTATGTAGATTATTTTTCCTACCTTCAGCAGCTCCAGGGATCTTTTTGTTGATATAGAGTCCAGCAGGGAAATTAGACAACTCAAAGAAATAACAACAGGATTTTTGTTTACTTTAACCTGCTGCATGAAGGATTATATTATTAAGCATGTGTTTTATTATTACCTATTCTATTGTTGAATATTAGCTTGAGAAAACAGAGCATTCTTATTTTAAAAACCATGAGAGGGGTTCTATTGTTTATTCAAGTAATATTCTATTCTATTCTTTTTTTCAAAAGACACGTTAAATGACTTTATCTATGCAGAGAATATGGTGATGAATGTTGCTAATAAAACAAGAGAAGAAAGGGAGAACCACTTCACAATGATGGTACCTTAAACAAGTAAATTGCTCCTTTCACACACAATAGTCATGCTCAGTAAGTCTCACATTGCCCTTCCAGAGAATAACTTGAGATTGAAACTGCAGCTACTTAAAGAGACCTAATAAGAGCAGAGCAGGTATTTGAGGCTTCTCCTGCAGACTTCTGAAAATGCTCACAGCTCTTGGGCAATACCCTGACCCAGGAAAGCAAGACAAGCTTTTGCAAGGCACCCTTCATCCCACTCCTTTGTACCAGCACTAGTACTCCTACAACCATGTGGATCAAAAAACTTTCTTCTCCTGGTTAGTTTTCAGACAGATTTAATATAAGGTTAATTTTTAACTGGGGAATTAATTCCAGTTTGCTAATGCTACTCATCCTACAGCAGTGAGCACAGCACTTCCAGCACAAAGAAAGGGGTGGGACTGTTGCTTTCAGCAGCAGCCCACATTTCTGGCTGTCTAAAGGAACTGTGGAGCTGCAGCACTCCACATCTCTCAAGGTAAATTAAATGCACTTTTGCATTCAGGGGGAACAACAAACTGCTGCTCCCCCACTGAGATCAGTGCCTGACTAAAGGAGCATTCCTCTTCTCTGCTGCCTGTTGCAAAGCAAATAGGCAATTTTGAAGGTTTAAACTAATCTGTTTGATTTCATGCTGGAAAAGGAGAGGAGTGCTATGGCTGGAGCTGATCTCAGCTGAGAGGCTGCACAAATCAAAGGGTTCAGTGCTTGTCACCTTCCCATGCAAGATGCCTGCCCTGGGCAAGGAGGAATCTCAACAAGGCACAGCCTCCATTTGGGGCCTAGGAAAAAGAAGCACATGAATAGGTTTGTTCTGGGGGATCTCTCTTTTCTCTCAACAATAGCATTAGGAAAAAATTTCTGAAAAGGAGATGGACTGTTGCTATTCCACATATGGATTCTGTGAAGGTTGAAATTCCCACTGCAAAAAGCAGTTTTCTCTCCCACTGCTTCATGAATTTGAGAAGTTCATAATACTCATTAAATTAATACAGATATAAATGTGAATTTGCATTACTAGTTGAGATTTAGCTGTTATATGGAAAAGCCTAAGGGGTTACCCCACTTCAAATGCCAGCATTAAATGCTGCTTCCCATGGAGTGCATTCCTACTGTTTGGAGTAAGGTGTGAAGTTTTTCCAACAGGAAAATGAAGAACCAGCAGTGTCCACCATGGGATTCAGGGAGGTATTTTTATATTGGAATTAGCTGCCTGAGAGGATGCAGCATCCACACGGACCTAAAGTGATACACATTTGTACATGTCATAAGTTATTAGTAGGTGGTACAGAGTCCCTCCTGGGGGACAGCAAGGAAAAGGTATTCATTCTCTCAGGCTTTTCCTCCTGCAGGCAGAATACCAGCTGCCATCAGGAAAGACATAGGGGGTTTTCTTTGTTTCATGTTTGGAAAAGGAGTATCAGCACAGTTAAAATCTCCTCTTGAGGGTGAGCTCAGCTGCAAAGTTGCCAGTGTCATTAAAGTCTCAAAAGGTCTATGTGCTATAAATAAGTGCAGTGTAATCTGTCTGCTGGTTGTTTAAATTGCAGTTAAAATCTCAAATAATTTTACAAATAGCTCTACTGAGATGTCAATAAATTTCAAGATATATATGATCTGTTAAAATAGTTACAGGTGGCATCTTAAATCCCTTTACACTTCCTTACAGTTCTCTTCTCAAACTACATCTTTCTTCAAACCTTAGTTCTACTTTGAAGAGATAAAACTGCATGTTGGGGTTCTTTTTTTAACTTATTTTATTAATTTTTTCAGGATACCATCTTTTCCTCAAACTAGAAAACACCAAATTCTTACCTAAAAAACTTCTCTTAATATCACCAGTCAGAAAGGAATCTTTCTTTGCCTTCTAGGTAATTTCTTATATAACCTTAGGAAAACTCACAAGATAGAATAATCCTTTTCTCAAATCTTGTTGTGAACTATTTCCTTGTACTCTGGGGCCTTTATTCCACTTATTCCTCCTCCTATTTTTTTCTTTCCAGATTTCCATCAACTCTGCACACTTATCAACTCTGTTTTATTTCCTGTCTCTCCTTTTCCCCTAGATCTTTATCTCCCATGTGTTGTGCTCCTGTGTACGTTATAGACACATAATTTGATCAACCCCAGGATTTTAGATACTTTATTTTTCTCTATGCCTTAAGCACCCCGCTGATCTGCTCCAAACTTCTCTAAAATGCCCAACTTAACATTAAGCACTATCAAAACCCTTAACTTCATTGGTGCCTATTTCTCTAACTATATGATATAAAATATATGTATATAAACAGCCTTATCTTGTGTGAGGGTGTAACAGATGGTAGCAGTGTTTGTTTGCTGCTGTAAATCTTACTGTGATGTGCTGTGTACAACACTGCTTTAAATGCAAGACAAGCTGGGCAGTGTGGAAGAAATGCTCCTGCAGGGTGTTGGCTTACAGAATTGTGCTTTCACTCTGGAGGAAAAGAAGCAGACTGTTTTGATTCCCCAGAGGACCTGAATTGAAACTTCAGGGCACAGAGCAGGGCAAATAGAGACAACCAACACTGAAGGCAACCAGAAGAGAGCAAACTGCAAGCCTTTGAGTGGACTTGGGTTGAGTGGCTGAGAGCAGTGAGGTGGTTTCTTTTCAGCCCAAAGACAACTGAGGAAAGGAAAGATTCCTAAGAACCCTGAGGGATATTTTAGAGTTCATTCAACTAAGAAGACACTGAAAGTCATGGGACCCGTAGGGAAGGATGCAGGAAAAGACCAACACACAATCACACAGTAACCAAAGAGAAATCTTTCTTTAAGATACTTCTGTTTCATCTGTCTCAGTAGATCTGACTTTTCTATCTCTTAAAAGCTACCTCATTCTAGCTTATTAGTTTGTGCTCTAATACACTTAGCTTTAAAGACTGGAGTTGTTTGATGTCTTTTGTTACACTCACTACAAAGGGAAAGGTGGGGGTAGTTCCACTGCAAGGCTCTGGGCAACTCAAGGATCTATCACAGGGGTGAAAAGATGAGACTAGGCAGATGTTAATGCTGGATGCATTTTTGATGCACCACAGCTAAGAGGTTCAGTCCTCCAGCTGGAGAAAAGCACAAAACATCAGTAAAAACAAAACCTAATTCCATCCCTTGTAAATTGGAGCATAAATACTGCAGTAGCCTGAATAAAAACGACTTGAGAGACTAAGTAACAGCAATGGTACAACAGTTTTACTCAACTGTTAAACCCAGCTATTAAAGAGAGGGTTTTTTTCTGTTCATTTACTTGCAACTTTTAGATGGGTGCCATAAGCAACTCAGGCAAAGTCATCCAAACAATAGTGAAACATTCACTTCTAGATGAGAAATGCATAAGTAAAATACTGCAAATCTGTAATGATATATTTATTCAAGACAGGTGTTAGCCGCACAGTAGTTGACTTTCTTTAAGTTGGTGGATAGAGTAGGACTTTAGAAATCTCATTTTAGCAATTCCCTAACAGTCCTGTGAGTTAACAGTTGTGAAGTAACAACTGCTTGGCTTTAGCATTTTACCAAACACTCATCTAGCTCTCCTTTCTGTTTTTGACTCAAGATAAACTTTCATAGTACCTCTTTCCAGGAACACCCTTCCCATACACAAAGATAACTTTGCCTGGCCTTCAAAGGTAGATAAATACCTCCCCTCTGTTTTTTGTGTTGTCTCCTTCCTTTATCCCCAGTGGGACAGTGAATATCAAGAAACAGTATTTTCTTCTTCTTGTTTCAGAGTATTTCTTTCATTTCTGCCTCCATTCTACATCACTAAACACAAACTTAAATCTTTATTTCATTGACATCCAGTTTCCACCCTTTCTTGTCTTACACCACACTAACAATTCAGGACTGTAACCTATTTCTCACTGCACCAAGCTGTTCTTCCTTCCTCTTATTTTCCCACTTCAGGTCTCTTTTTCAAATAGATCTTCCTGGAAAATGGAAGCAAAAAGCAGGCATCTAAGGGATAAATGGTGCACACTTGCATTCAGTTATAATCTTCATTCCACACTTTGCACACAGACATGTAACCCTTACTAATCCCTTTCAAAATTTTCTAGAGTTACAAAATTATATCCAGCTTATTGAAATCATCTAGATGGGGATCCCTGTGACCCAGCCCTTTAAATATCTGATTGCCTCTCCACAGCTTCCTCATTCTCTTTGCCTGGCTACAGCCCAGTATTACAGGAAAATGCTGTATAATGGGCGATAGAGATTTCAAATAAAAACATGCAAATCATGCACAATTTGTCTAAATATGCTTATGCAGGCCAGATGCAATCTGCAGCTGCAGCACAATCCTGTTTATATTCTTGACGGGTAGAGTTTACAGTCAAAAAGTTCAGCAATATTCTCAAAATGTAACACAGGCCTCACTGTGTCCTCATCAACAATCCCTTCACAGCCTACATAGCTCTCTTGTGTAGAAATAGTAAACAATTTTAAATGAAATACAAATGTTCCGTTTCGCAGATCAGCGTGCTCCAAGTCAATATGAAACTAAGCATGCTTTATTTAGCAGTTATTTACATATACAGCTCCAAGAACAATAAAATGGTCTCCCAAAGGCAAGGGGCTAAGGAAGCTGCTCCTCTCTGCATGGTATTTTCCACACTGCATGATCAGCAGCTACAGAGATCCTTTAAGGGAGTGCTACCTCTCTTGGAATGACCAAGTGTACTGGTTTGAGAGCAAAACCAGTGAAAGACTCCAAGTCAGAAATACAATTTAATAGGAAAACAATAAAATAAGTGCAATAACTAAAAAAGAAAAGACTCTTGACAGAGTCAGAATACAACCTGACACCCTGTTCGTTAGGGTGGTGGTAGCAGTCCAGATGAAGTGGTCTTGTTGAATCAGTGATCCCATGGAAAGATCTGGTAGCTCCTGTCCTCTGGGAATCCAGTCAGTGAGGGCCTGTGCTGTCCCAAAGCCCAGATTATACCCGAGTGGGAATGCCTGGCTCCTCCCCCTGGGCAGAGCATCTCACAATGGCTGATGTCATTCTAGGAGTCACACAGGGGGTCCTTGATTGCCCATTAAGCAGAGACAGCTCCCAAAGGGAGTTACCTGTGAGCCATGGGCAGGGCATTGATGGGCCATTAACAGGAGATAGTCCAGAGGGAGGAGACAGGAAAACACTGCCCCACCTGGTTTGAACAGCCCAGGGAGATGGTGATAGAATACAGACTTTGGGCACATCTTACATTGCAACCTAGGACACCAAGATGGCACAAGACAGCTCAGAAAAGGGACATTTTGCCCTGGTGATCTATTGAATATCTGTTTAGCTCCACAATGCTAAGACTGTCTATCCAAGATGAAATATGGGATCCCTTCCATCTAAGTCATCCTCAGGGTCAGCACTCTCAGAAGATCAATCCTTGATTCATCACCAACCAACTACCTAGAAGCAGAACATTATATGCAGCTCTCCACATCTTTTCCTCCACTGTGATGCCACTCTGACCTCAGCCTCCTAGAGTTTCAGACAGCTCTTTTAAGATTCTTTCTTGTCCCAGATTTTCCTTATGCACTATAGTAAATCTTGCATTTTCTTCTAGTCCCACTCTGCCATCCTCAGGCTTCCTTAAAGCTGAGTTTGCTCTGCTATGATTATTTAATTATTTATATGTTTAAGATGTAGTAACCTTTGCTTCTCCTTCAGCCACAGCACTCACTCCCTCCTTAAATATACATATTTAAGTTCAGCTGAAGTCACAAGAACATTTAGCATGCTTGCATGTGAAAAATCACATTTCACTTAAATCACAGAATCATGATTTACTAAGGCAGCATTATAAACTCCAATCAAATAAAAAATACTGTGTCTAGGGTTCCTTAATTATTAATTTTCATTCTACGTGTAAGATAATAAATCAGGAAGCTAAAAAATTGAATGCTGTTGAAGAGAAACATCTCTGCAAACAGTGCTTGAATGCACTGACAAGATCAATAGCTTTAAGTAATTGTGATATTCAGTGGGAAAAGCATTACACTGAACACGAGATCAAGAAACAAGGGATTTGATTCCTCTTATGGTCTAAATATGCAAAGAAATTCTAGACTTCATTTTTCTGACTGGGCCATTTCTTTTTCCCCCTTTTACAACAACAAATGGAACAAAACAAAGCACATAACACTTAAATACAATTTCCTAACTTTGAAGATGCTTAAGAAACAAAAATCAAAGTAACTGATTAATCTATCAAGTCATGAGATTAGCATTTTAGGCCTTTTTCCTGACAAAATAAAATCATTAGATGCTTAGAAAACTTTGAAATATATATATATGTATATATATTTTTTTAATTTTTTTTTTTACAAATGACACATTCATAAAGCATATGAACAAGATTGGTAGATATTTTTCATTTGAAGGTNGCAGAACATTATATGCAGCTCTCCACATCTTTTCCTCCACTGTGATGCCACTCTGACCTCAGCCTCCTAGAGTTTCAAACAGCTCTTTTAAGATTCTTTCTTGTCCCAGATTTTCCTTATGCACTATAGTAAATCTTGCATTTTCTTCTAGTCCCACTCTGCCATCCTCAGGCTTCCTTAAAGCTGAGTTTGCTCTGCTGTGATTATTTAATTATTTATATGTTTAAGATGTAGTAACCTTTGCTTCTCCTTCAGCCACAACACTCACTCCCTCCTTAAATATACATATTTAAGTTCAGCTGAAGTCACAAGAACATTTAGCATGCTTGCATGTGAAAAATCACATTTCACTTAAATCACAGAATCATGATTTACTAAGGCAGCATTATAAACTCCAATCAAATAAAAATTACTGTGTCTAGGGTTCCTTAATTATTAATTTTCATTCTACGTGTAAGATAATAAATCAGGAAGCTAAAAAATTGAATGCTGTTGAAGAGAAACATCTCTGCAAACAGTGCTTGAATGCACTGACAAGATCAATAGCTTTAAGTAATTGTGATATTCAGTGGGAAAAGCATTACACTGAACACGAGATCAAGAAACAAGGGATTTGATTCCTCTTATGGTCTAAATATGCAAAGAAATTCTAGACTTCATTTTTCTGACTGGGCCATTTCTTTTTCCCCCTTTTACAACAACAAATGGAACAAAACAAAGCACATAACACTTAAATACAATTTCCTAACTTTGAAGATGCTTAAGAAACAAAAATCAAAGTAACTGATTAATCTATCAAGTCATGAGATTAGCATTTTAGGCCTTTTTCCTGACAAAATAAAATCATTAGATGCTTAGAAAACTTTGAAATATATATATATGTATATATATTTTTTTAATTTTTTTTTTTACAAATGACACATTCATAAAGCATATGAACAAGATTGGTAGATATTTTTCATTTGAAGGTTGGAATGAAAAGCCTCATTAAAATCTTAAAGACTCTTCTGCTTACAGATCAGAAACTATCATCTAGAAATGAATTCCTATTAAAGAAATATATCATTTTGTGTTTCTAAAAAGATTACTTACAGTGTCATTTGCACCATCTGTGGCAGCTTATTTCCACATTACAGCAAGGAACCAGGAGGGTAAACTGAACACCATCTTTCCAAAAGGAAAAATTGAAATGGCCAGTAGGTCTTCCAGAAGATCAAGTGTAAGCATATTTAATTGCATTTCTAAACTGGTCAAACCATTAGGACAAAATGCGTGTTGGGGTGAGTTAACTTTCCCTTCTGTCATTCAGTCACTATTAAAGCCATTATGTCCTATAAGAAATACAATACACACACAGGGAGCAGGAGGCAAGGAAAAACCTACGGCAGCACTGCATGAAATGTTGCAATAATGAAGGGGTTAGGCAGACATTAAGACAAATTCTAGTATGCTCTTTTTACTAAAACTGGGTCGTTGTCAGGAAATTGCTGATGTTAGGATTTCTTGTCATGAATAATAAGAGCAACTCTGCCAGAATGTGCAAGTCATAATAGACTAGGCACATAGGAAATCTTATGAATGACGGTAACATTTGAAGCTCACTGTAATGTTACTAGATATGCCCTCAAACTGATGCTATATTTAGTGTCAGTTAAACTTCCTTGGCATCAAACCCACTGGTTCTCATGAAACTAGAAAGCAGAGGTGTTTTAAGTTCAGCAGAGCATGCTACTGCTGACATTCAGTGGCTCTGCTGTTTCCCTGTAAGATTCTAGGGGGAACAAATATTCTCTAGATATGGTCAAGAGTCTGTATGACCAAATTTTCCATGATTCTCACATTTTAAAACATTTAGTATACGCAGGAAAAAAAAAGTGGAATAAAGTATTTTAATTTCTAATTGCTTAAATTAAAAAAACCCCACATATTCAAAGATTTTTAGAAATGCAGTGAGTAGTTATCCATAAGGACTACATTCATTATAATCATATAGCTTAAGAAGTGGAAGGGGGAGGCATTTCTAAGGTTTCACTAATGTCAAAGCTGTAAGTAAATTAAACATATAAAAGTTCTATCTATAAATACCATTTGGCATAAGGATGTCTGATAAACCTCATTGACTTTACATTTCCTTAACTTTTGTGAAATTTATAGTTCTATACATTTCCTAACTCCCTCACTGAATCTCCAACATCTTTTAATCTCCATAAAATAAAGACAGTTTACCAGATAACATATTATGGAAGGAGACAACCCAAGGGAAAGCATGTACCTGCTACTTCACCTTTCATCTGGCCTGTAACTCTGTCAAGAATAATGCTCCAGGTCAAGAGAAACCCCTCCATGGATCTCAGATCTGCTTCCTGTCTTTCCTCACCCTGCTGCTTTCATTGTTTTGAAAAGCAATGAATTTGTTAATGTTGTATTTATGAACTAAAATTTGTGCCTAATTTAAATAATCATAATTTTATATGTACAAATATAATAAGTTATTACAGGTATCAACACATCACTCATCTTGGCTACTTCAGTAATATTGCAGAGAAAAATTTAAAAAAAATTAATCTGTTCCTCTTACTGCTAAGGTTGGAAGAGTAACCTCCTGTTAAAAAAAAAAAATCATATGATACAAAGTCTAAAAAGGATGAAATAAGGTAAAATTATTTTGCATATGGAATTTCTGGCACAGATTTTATCTTCTTCCATTCCACTGGAGAGAAAGTCCACAGTATATGGTCTCCAAACAGAATATCTGTACTTCTGCAAGCAGTGTCAAGGACAGATATAGTTGTTTAAGGATTTCTAATGAGATTTATGAGTGGCTCAGCCTCTACAGAATTTTTTTGATGTTTTTGTTCATCTTCATTTCCAGAAGCAACAAAAAAGCTAATACCTGATGGACAAAAAGGCATGAGGCTTTGAGATGGCAGTTCCTCCAACCTGCATCCATCTTATAACTAAGGCAAGTGATGAGAAAAGACGGGGCAAGATGAGGAAAGGATCACAAACTTTTCACTTTCTAAAGTGAATAAAGGAGAGCAGAAAATGAGGGGTTTTTTTCCCTTCTGGTTCTATTCTGACTGGGGCATAGAAACTTAGCAAAGGTTTTCTGACAACACTGACTGTCAGAGAGCTGGTGACAGATACTGTTTTTGTGAAACGAGGTAGGTGCACATTTTGGATGACCTAAAGATGCATCAGGCTGGTCATGGTCATCCACAGAGACAGTCAGAGCACAGACATTGCCCACTGACATCAAGGCTGTCTACAGAGCAGTTGGTACAAACCACTGGTAAAATCTTTATTGATTGCTTTACAGTCCATCCTGGGATGTGTAATATGGTGGTTCCTTGGCTACTATCAGTCAGACCAAGGTCACCACATTTACTGCTTTATAACCACAACTTTTATCACAACACAGGTAGCAAAAGGCCTTGGCCTCTTAGCTTAATGATTTTGTCAAGAAGGAAGAAAAATTCTTGTGGTTAATGCTGTACAAAAAGCTTTGAAGGTTGGTAAGATGACAAAGAAGAAACACTAAGCAAATGAGTAATGAAATCAAACCAAAAGCTTAAAAACAACAAAAAAAGCCATACATATATAGCAGAATTTCAGTAAGTTATTCAAAACAGAAGCAAAATCTATGAGAAGAAGAAGCAGATGTATGTGATATTACCAATTAAAATCTTCTTCTGGCATCCAAAATCATACTATCTATATTCCTTTCTACCCTTATGCTGAAAAAAATGCATTTGAAAAGAATTTTGTATTGACAATAATGTATACTACCATTTTAACATAGCTGAAAAGTCTGATGACTACCACATGCCTCTGCACAGCTAGAGCCCAGATCTCAGACTTTACCCAGACATATTCAAGGCTGCCATTTGATTGTGCAGACAGGCTAATCCTGCACATGCATCCTGCTACTGCCATATAAAATGCAAGCTGCACTAAGTGCCAAAATTGGGGGCTTAACCCTAAGTTTTCTCAGAATATGCCTAACACAAACTGAAAGAATTGGGTTTCTTGCAAAAAGCAATTATGGCTCCCATATTCTCTTAAAAACAGGACCCTCCCTTATTATGTTAGAACCTAGAGATTAAGTTACATTCATCTGAAAAGTAAGAGACTGAGCTTGAGCTCCTTCTTTTGCCAGAGGCAATGCAAATCTACATTACTGGCTACACAGAAGTTAGACTAAAAAAAACATTACTTTGCAAAAGGCATGGTCATTTATTAAACCACTCTAACTTGATCAAATTCACCCCATACTCAATGTCCATCAATGAAATTGCAACGGCATGCTAACCAGTGTACTTAACATAATGTGAAGGTGTTTTACTGCTTTCTGCACAATATAATTTCTCATTCTGCCCTGACATGGAGCTTTGAGTAAATAGTCAGCATTTTGGAAGATGAGGCTGAAAAATTAGAATGTATGAAAAAATGTCAGGATGACTATTCACCCATAGATAATTTCAGCTAATTTTACAGTTTTTATGCTGTCCATAAGTACAAAAATGTAAAAGTGTGTACTTACCTGTTCTACCAAACATGACTTTTTTAATGGGTAAAGAGAAGAAAAGAAAAAGAAATAAAATAAATCAATAAAATGTATCCAAGACAGAATATATTTTCAGTAAAACATCATTAATCTTACTTAAATGCATGCTGGATGTAGCAGCAATGTCTTAGCTGCTTTCTGATGGACTAAGAAGACATCTAGCCAGCCACTGCTAGTGGCCAAAAGAGAAGAAAACAGAGAGAACATCAAGCAGGAAAATAATGAGGTGAAGATACCAGAAACCCTGGTAACAACACAGGCTGGGGGCTTGAGCAGATTGAGAGCAGCCCTGGCCATGAAAGTCTTGGGGGTACGGTGGGTGAGATGCTGGGCATGAGGNAAGGGAAGGGAAGGGAATTTCCCTGCAAATCATTAGAACTGATGAAGGTGCCACAGGCTGTTGTTAACGGGGAAAAGTAGTCAAATAGTTATTAAGATAAAAATAATTTTTCAAACCCTTCCAAAATGAGGCAGACCGTTGGTATGAAAAAGACATATTCTTTGAATAATCAATACAACAATTAGAAAAGAAGTTGCTATGCAAGAAATAAAAGTACATCGATAAGTACACCTGACTGGATGCCAGGTGCCCACCAAAGTCACTTTCTTACNAAGGGAAGGGAAGGGAAGGGAAGGGAAGGGAAGGGAAGGGAAGGGAAGGGAAGGGAAGGGAAGGGAAGGGAAGGGAAGGGAAGGGAAGGGAAGGGAAGGGAAGGGAAGGGAAGGGAAGGGAAGGGAAGGGAAGGGAAGGGAAGGGAAGGGAAGGGAAGGGAAGGGAAGGGAAGGGAAGGGAAGGGAAGGGAAGGGAAGGGAAGGGAAGGGAAGGGAAGGGAAGGGAAGGGAAGGGAAGGGAAGGGAAGGGAAGGGAAGGGAAGGGAAGGGAAGGGAAGGGAAGGGAAGGGAAGGGAAGGGAAGGGAAGGGAAGGGAAGGGAAGGGAAGGGAAGGGAAGGGAAGGGAAGGGAAGGGAAGGGAAGGGAAGGGAAGGGAAGGGAAGGGAAGGGAAGGGAAGGGAAGGGAAGGGAAGGGAAGGGAAGGGAAGGGAAGGGAAGGGAAGGGAAGGGAAGGGAAGGGAAGGGAAGGGAAGGGAAGGGAAGGGAAGGGAAGGGAAGGGAAGGGAAGGGAAGGGAAGGGAAGGGAAGGGAAGGGAAGGGAAGGGAAGGGAAGGGAAGGGAAGGGAAGGGAAGGGAAGGGAAGGGAAGGGAAGGGAAGGGAAGGGAAGGGAAGGGAAGGGAAGGGAAGGGAAGGGAAGGGAAGGGAAGGGAAGGGAAGGGAAGGGAAGGGAAGGGAAGGGAAGGGAAGGGAATTTCCCTGCAAATCATTAGAACTGATGAAGGTGCCACAGGCTGTTGTTAACAGGGAAAAATAGTCAAATAGTTATTAAGATGAAAATAATTTTTCAAACCCTTCCAAAATGAGGCAGACCGTTGGTATGAAAAAGACATATTCTTTGAATAATCAATACAACAATTAGAAAAGAAGTTGCTATGCAAGAAATAAAAGTACATCGATAAGTACACCTGACTGGATGCCAGGTGCCCACCAAAGTCACTTTCTTACCTCCTTAACTGAGAAGGTGAGATACATTTAAAGAAAGCCTCATGGGTTGAGATAAGGATAGAGATAGATCACTCACCAGTTAACTGTCATGGCAAAATAAACTCATGTTGGGGAAATTAGCCTAATTTATTACCATGGGCAGCAGGGGCACAGCTGCCTCACCCTGGTCTCCACCACGGGTTGCAGGGGAATGTCTGCTTTGATGCCTGGAGCACCCCCTCCCCCTCCTTCTGCACTGACCTTGGTGTCTGTAGAGTTGTTTTTCTCACACTCTCACCTCTCCCTGCCAGCTGCTGTTGCACAGCATTTCTTCCCCCTACTTCTTAAATATATTATCCCAGAGGCTCAACCACTGTCCCTGATGGGCTGAGCCTCAGCCAGTGGTGGGTCCATCTTGGAGCCAGCTGGCATTGGCTCAACTGGACATAGGGCAAGCTTCTGGCAGCTCCTCACAGGAGTCATTCCTGTACCCCTGTGCTACCAAATCCTTGCCATGTAAAGCCAGTACAATGAATGTTAAGCTAAACCCATGTCACTGTCACTGTGCTCAGATGCTATCAGTCAAGAAGCTGCACTGAGACACTGTCTGACAGGGAGATCTGAACCCATTCCCCAAATCCCAAAACCATTAAAGTTGCCTGTGATCCACACCAGGTAATATATTTCCCCTCTAACTCACAGCTCCCGGGAAAGGAACATCCTGAGACATAATAATTATTCCCTGTTTGCGCAGAGCTGTGAGACGAGGGGGTGAGGGCAGTGAGCTCAGGGCTGCTGCTGGACAGCTCCCTCGGGGGCGGGGAGGCTCCTGTCGCACACCCTGCCAGCCCAGACACCGCACCCAGCCTTCCTGCCACTTCACCAGCGTCCATTCTACTCTAAACAATGCCAAGATACACTGCTGGGGTATTTTTTTACTTATTTGAGGAAAATAATTTTTAAAAAGCCAAACCAAAACACTTGTTCTTTATCTGCTTTTGTAGGACAGGAGGAAGCACTGGATCTCCTCAGCAATTCATAAGGGCTGGTAATGTGAATGAAGTGCACTATCTACAGGCAACATCTGCACCTTCTTTCAAGCTTATTTTTGATAACAACTACCCTTTTCACATGCAAGCAAGGTATGACCTCTTCTCAATCTCTGTTATTTGAGATTTTTTTTGAGCTAATTGTAAAAAAAAGAAAAAAAACCCTAATATCACAATCACAAAAGACCTTAATGCTGAACTTCTAAGAGAGTCTAAAATTATTGACAGTTGTGACTGAAGGAAATAGACAGTTAAGGGTTTTTCAAACAAATTGATGTGTAGTCCTTTAACAGTCCTATATGTCAAATGGCAGGTTGGAGACAGGGAGTTGACTACAAAATCAACATCTCAGTGCAGTTCCAGTAAATGCTAACAATAATATTTTTAAAAGGTGAACACACATATATGCATGTTCATAGAGGAATTATATATAGACATTTTAAAGATGCCATTGCATGCTTCAAAAATCTATCAAAAATAACATCTGATGAAAATTACCCTTAATGCTCTGTAATTAAATACAATACCTAAATGATTATGTATAGACATCCCCAAGGAAATAGACAGAGATACAAATGGATTTACTAATCTTTCAGTTCATATAAAGTTAAAGACTGACAATTATAGTGTGTAAAAGGAAGTCAGAGAATAAAACTGCAGTATTCCATCACCATGTTATTTAATCTGCTAGTATATATAAACACAGTATGGTAGATGTTCCTCTAACATCCTTTTTCCTAACTCTAAACTCTAGCTTTCCTAATTTGTTTACTAAACTGTTATGTTTAAGATTTAAAATTATCTTAGCAACTCTTCTGTTCTGTCGTCACTTAAGAAGGCTATTTTTACATGTTTTTATGCTCAGGAATACTTGTCTTAATTTATTCACACATACTTGAGACTAAATAATCTAGGACCCAACTGTTTGTTTTCTGAACTTTTATAAGGAAGAGGACAAATATCCATCATGAAGAATGCAAAGCACTCCCTCACAAGACCAAAGCAACAGTGCATGAAATTGAACTCAAAAAGAGCCTCCATTCTGTGTGACTTCTTGGCTGACACAATTTAGATATTTATAGCTTTACGAATATGCCACTGGAAAAGAACTTGAAGCTTTTTCTAGCTAGGAAGGATTAATGAACATGTGCACCTGGTAATTACAGCACTCCATCTTTCTCAAAGCCCTCACATTGCCTCAATGGCAGAAACTGTAATGAAAAGCCATTGAAAATATCAATCTGCAATTCCATAAGTCATTTAATTATTAAAATATATAATCTCTTTTCATACTTTCTATGAACTATGCTAACAGTGGTATGCAAAAAAATCCTACTTTCTGCTTCATGTTATTACCTGGAACACCTCATTCAAAATGAGAAATTCATCTGATATCATTTTGGGGTTTAACTTACTCTGGACTCAGAGTGGAAATGCATGGTAATGACTGTCAAATACTTCCATAAGAAACAGCAGAAAAAAAAAAACAAACCCAAAAACAACAGCCTGGGGTAACACATGCAATTCTAAGGAGACAAAAATTACACACTGAAATTCAAAAGAAGTTTACTAGAAAAGAATGTTTAAAGATTGGATATAAAAGCATTCTGCACGTTTTTCCTAAAGAAGGTTTTCAGAGTTATTGTCAGGTGGAAACTTTTTAAGAAGTAATGAATGCTGCCACAAGCATTTGTCTAATGTGCACACCACTAGAAATCTACAGTAGCAGGGGTTCTGTTTGTTAAAACACTACCTGAATAAACTTGAAATACACTGTGCACTTCATGTTCTATTTTGAGATTGAAAAATACTGAAAAAACTTGGAAAATATTGCAAAACAGAAGCCACTTTATGATCAAAGTAGTAAACCCCTGAGCATCAATACTCGAATTTTCTCAGGTTATTCTGACATTTGATATAACATTAACCTAAAACAGCCAGATACATGAAGGGATGAAACAGACCACCAAAAGTAAAAACATTACTAATACAGGTTATTTTAAGCAGAAAGCCTCAACTGCTTTACAAGGGAAATTAAATTTTAAAACACATTTTAGTGAAGTCCTTAGCTATTACAACATTTGAATGAAAGTCAATTATAACCTGAATGCACAGACATCTATATGGCTCTAAAAGTAGTCTCTTAAAAGATATTTAAGCACAGTATGAGATTTGAGCATCAAAAATGGCCTTTTATTGTTAAAACATACTGTTCCTTCATGGATTATAGAAAAAGAAAAGGCTCCAATAGAGATAAGTGTGCATGAAATGCTCTCGCAAGAGTGTTCAACCAAACTGACTGCAATCAGGGGACTTCAAAAAGCAGCAAGAGAAGAGATGTTCAAAGCACCTTGCAGCTTTGGGCTGCTGGCCTCTACTGCTGTTTTTAATACAGTTAGGTTTAACTTGGGAGCGGATAAATAATTGACAGAGGCATTTTCAGAAAGCTTTGATCACCGCACCGTTTGTCACAAGCTCCAAAGTAGTCACTGCGATAACACTTAATCTGGGGCTTCTTATTTCAAGTACAAAAGCATCCCCTCCCACCTACTGCTCGCAGACTCCTGCATCAGAACGGGAGACTTAAGATGCAGCCTGCACAGCACCAACACACCACGCTCTCCACCGGCAGATCCTTTCTCCAGCACGCCTATTTGCGCATCCTTACCTTTAAAAGGCTGGCCAGAACCCGCTAAGCTCCCCCAGACGGCTTTAGTTCAGAGCATGAAGCAGAGCATCCGCACAAAGCTTTGCCATTGCGAGTGTGAAGAGAAAGAGCTGCTGGGATGCTGAATGGCACATCAGCCAACTTTGTGTGGATCCGCGGCTCCCTGAAAAAGCTGGACTGAAATTCCCCTCGCCTGCGGATCGGATTCAACAGCACACAGCAACTGTGAGGGAGAGCTGGGATTTAAAAGGGAAAAAGGGACAAGCGGGAGGGGGAAGGGGGGGGCACGTCGGAAGAGAAAAGAAAAATCCTGTCCTGGATACTGGATGAGTCTGGGCTGTGAAATACAAGCTGCTCTTCAGAGTCCCACAAATACTTGCTAAACTACTCTTCTGTAATGTTTTCATTGCACTGTTATAGGATGTTATCATAGGATAACATAGGATGTTATCAGTCTATCAGATGATATTTCAATATAGAATGTGTTAACTATTTGCCTAACTAACATATCAGGGGATAACACGAGCATTTCAGCCTTCATGCTAAAATCATAAAATGAAAGTGCAATATGTGAATAAAACTATGTTTAGATACAGTTAGATTACAATTTTCCTAATTTTCTGCAGACCATTTGTGTACTCATTTAGATTCAACTGTAAAAAAAAAAAAGTTTTCTTTCTTCCTTGTTGTATAAAGACATTGAAGTTCCCATATAAAGGCCCATCAGTGTAGACTCACCTGCATTACTTATCCAGTCCTTGCAGAAAATCTACCTATAACACCAAGTCCCACCTTTACACTTTATGTGCTAGTCAGTCTAGAGTGAATCAGAACCTGCAGAGTTGTTACTGGCACATGACAGCTGCTTTAAATATTCTTTACCAGAACAATGCTTACACTATTCTGATTAATCTGTCTAAAATGAAACATTTTTATCTGTTATAGCTAATGATTCACACATTATATACAATAAAAATTAGACTTTATGCTTCTAGGAAGATTGGGGATTTTTCCCTTCAAATTTGGCTTTTGCCATTTTAGGAATAACATTGAATAACATGCGAAATATGCTTTATCATACAGTCTTTCTCAGGCCATAGCAGTGCACAAATTTATTTCCACTTGCTGGCAATGGAAATACCATGTTCTAGTGGCCCTACTCTTTTGGCACTGGAACAGCAATTTGAGGTTAGAAGTAAAAGTGCCAGGAAGATAAGAGGCCAGATGTACCATAGAGGTGATGACCTCATTTGGAAAAAAAAAAAAAAAGTTGGCCTATAGTTTGAATAGTTTCAAGTGGTACTTTTTTTAGTGAGGTTGGGTGAGGAGGAACATCTAAATCCCCTCCAAGGTCATAGGACTCATTATAAAAAATAAGAGGCATGATAGAGGTCAAGCAGGGAAAAGGACCACCAAGGTGAAGGATATGGCTAACAACTATATCTATTCAGGATTTTTTTTTTCTCTACAAACATTGTATCAGTCTAAATGTTAAGGAGTTCACACTCCAAATTGCATTACCAATTATGAGGCGTTAAATTGGCCTGTATAGGTTTTTCAGCTGCTATTGACCTCATCAAACATCTGTGATTTCTAAGCAATCAGTCTCTAATGAGTTTAGGAACAATAAAGAGAAGTTAAAATACCAGATGTATTTCATTTATCTTTAAAGGAAAAAAGAAGTCTCTTAAGATGCACATCTTGAAAACTCTAATATGTACAAAACGGTCCTTGGTTTTGCATTTTTGGCTAGTGCATGGAGAAATCATCCTTTAGTGACTGAAAAGCAAAAACAATACTTATGCTCTGCCCGTGTCTTTTTAATATCGTTAGTGCCTTATCAGCACTCAAACACACTCCTGTGAACAGCTCTAGAAAACTACCTAGAATGCTGGAAAACCTGAGCTCCCTTTCAATCTTGTCTTGGTTTTATTGTCTTACAATGCAAACATCTGTAATGCACTGAAAATTACACTGCAAATTTAAAAACCAGGTAAAACCTGTGCACCTGATGAAAGCAGCATCTCAGAGAAGGAGCCGAGATGCACAATGTAGCTATTAACTGCAAGGGAAAAAATGCTATACAGCCCTCACAAATAAAGCTTACAATATTGCTAGAATATTCTACCTTAAAGAAGATTTTTGTCAGTGTTTGTTAAGACTAGTTAAGATCACAAGAAATAGATAGATAAATAAGTAATTAGACAAGTTACTATATTATATACTTCAATATGTTAATTGAAGGGTAGAATACAGACTCATTGAAAGGGTTATGAACAGAAGATAATTCTTAGCTGCAAGTTCAGTGATTAAAGTATTTAGCTTTTAAGGACAGTCAGTCCATCATCTTTTCTGTGCACAAAAGTAATGGAAAGCAAAAAGAGCCTTTACAAAAGACACTTTCAATGGTTTGTTTGTTTATGTTTGATGACTGTTTAAGTAAGCAGGAAACCAGATAACCTCTCTGCAAACAATTCATTATGTAGCTGCTACAGTACTACAGCGCTATTTCAGGAATCATATTGCACACACATTTCACCTGCACTTAGCAGTCCCTTTTGTGTCCTATGCAGAAATATTGCACACACATATTAAATAGACATTTGTCGTTCATTTGACTGTAGTGTACAAGGACTGAATGTAAAAACCTTCCTTGAAAAAAGGTTCAAGTGCTAATCCCAATTTTGATTTACTCTACCCCCTAAAGTAGTTTTACTTTTTCCCCCCGACATTTTGCAGCCTTTCAGAGGAGCTAACACATCCCATCTGCCCAATCACAGTTCTTTCAGAAAACCAGAAGACTAGACCCTGGAAAACAAAAGTCACAAAAATGACCCCACTGATTGCAGCTATCAAGGAGTTACACAGAGATAAAATGGTTTCTAAGTTATCTAAGCTTTCCTGTGTGGAGAACAAACTTTGACTTAGCAAATGAAGGAATTGAACAGAGAGATGTGTCTGTGTTTGCCATGAACTCTCCTACAACAATCAGAAGGCTGCATATTTAAACAGATGTAGATAATCCACAGCAGATCCCAGATAATGTGGAAAACATTTCATCTGAATGTGAAAAGAAGCACATCAGAGTAGAGGGTCCTTATTCAGAGAGTTTTATGGCCAGACAAATCCCAGAAGAGTTTCCTCATTGCTCTTGGATCATCATCTGGAACATCTCTGTAAGGAACGTACAAGTGACCTTGCCCTGATTAGTGGCACTTACATTTGTGACCATACTGGAGATTACATTCTGCACGTTAAACACGAGTCTGTAGTGGGAATTGGGTAGAAAAAGTCAGGAAAACTCTCAGGAAAAAGTGTGTTGTAAGTTAAAAGCAGTGAATGCTACTAAATGAGATTGCCAGATATATCAGCTTTCAAATTTTTGATTCACTGTCTGCTGAGCCTGACATCTTTTGGTCAGACAGGTATCATAATAGGAAAGCTGAAGAAAAAATAATTTCAGCAGCATTAAAAGGACTATTTCTCAAAGACAGTGGTTTTTTTTTTTTTTTGTAAAAACAGCACAGAAAAGGGCAGACAGAAGGGACATTTTATAGACTTTTTTTTTTTTTGTATAGGTTATTTCCAGGAGGTATTAGGAATCCACAGGTAAAGGAAACATAAAGGATCTAAAAACGGCTCCTTTCTATTACCAATTCTCTATTCTTACTGCTAAAAATGCTGCTATTTTGGCTTTAAGCACTCCTGTCATTCCTGGGCCAAAGAATCTTGAAGACAGAAACTGTAGAAGATGTAGTCACACGCGAAGTTGGTATCGTTTATAGGCTATTGCAGCATGTAGCATAGTGGTAATATTACCATTAAGAATTCTACAACCCTAAGGGCTCATGGTATTCTTTATTGTTTATGCTTTTAGAGCGTAAATTTGTGTTTTCTACTTCCCATGACTGTGAGAGAAACAGGAGCTAACTCTGTTAGGGAAAAAGGCCCTGCTGCTGCAGTACACAATCAAGTGCCACAGGCATTACAAGGACACGACTAAGAATAAAAAATTAAATTAAGAGCAAAAGAATGAAAAAGATAACCTTCAGTAAGCCCTGAAAAGGTGAACACCCCCTCACAGCACTGGTCCCTGTTCAGCATTGTATAACACATCTGCAGGAGGGAGTGATTCCCCATCCCTCACTCCCATGTGTGCCAAACAAACTCAGGAGGCAAGCTCCTTTTGATTGGCTTCCTCACTGACTGGTTACCTACTGTGAAGTAGATATTTCCAGTTTACAGCTATTAGGCAAGAAAAGGTCTAGTTATAATCCATTATAAGCTTTCCTGACAGTGCAGGTTTTTCTGAACCTTGAGCAGGAGGTGCTGTAGAGGAGCAGGATTTACTATGAACTCCTGATTTACTCACTCCCACTCCTGTTTTCATCTTGATTATTTTAAGTGACTTTTGTGAAGAGGAAAATCAACAGACTAAACCTTGGGTTTTATACAATCCCCCTTTAGAATGACACCCATATCTACCAGCCATGTCAGATCATCCAGATGGCCAAAGAGACTTTCTAGATGCCATTAAAAAAAAAAGCTTAAATTACATGGACTTTTGCTTTGTACCATTTGAGCAGAACTGTTCCATGGTTTCACTGTGCTGTGTGTCCCTAGGTTGGAAGTCCTTGCATAGTAGGTGAGATATTCTGTTCAGGAAGTTGAAATAAGTCAAAAGACTCAAAAACTCTCATGGGTGAACTCTCTTGTTGAGTCTCTCACTTAAAAGAACAACTTATTTTGTTGATTTCACCCTTCATTTTTCTCTTTAAATAACAAAGTTCTGAAGTTGGTTGAGTTTTGTTACTGTCAGGGAAAACAGCTTAGATTACAGATACCTAATTTTTTAAAAAGTAATATTAAAAACAGTATAGTAAGGTATATTAGTATAACCTACCCAGAAAAATTTATTTTAGTAGTTTTAAAAGCAAAGTTCTAAAGGGACAGAAATGTAAGACATTCCTTAACACTGACAACATCAAAGTCGAGCACAGAAAGGAGTAGAAACTGCTCTTTCACCTATAACAAAAATGACTGCCTGTAACTGCTAGGGCACCTGCTGTGCTATCAGCACTGCAGATCTTTCTGCCAATACACTGCCTGTTTCTTCTGATGTGGCTGCCATCCCCTGCCTTCAGCTCTTGGCATGTGCACAGATTACTTCTGGATGCAGTAGTGGGTTTACCTCTAAAATTTGCTTTGACTAACACACCTGAAAAATGATGCTGCAGTATCGTGCCACGCTTTTTCTTTCCAGGCAAATGAATTAATTTGCCAGAAGCCTGTGTTTGGAGCCTTGGGGTTGCAAAGGGCACAAGGAGGCTCAGACACGTTCTCTCTGTTGGTGTCACCAACACTGATCTCCTTGGCTGAAAAAGGGACTGTTCACCTGGCAGGGAGGAGGAGCTCACACAGAATTCTCACACTGCAATTCACATCATCACATCTCAGTCAGCTGGACTGGGCCTGTCCACACAGGACATAGGAGATGAGATTTTAGAGATGAATTAATTTTTAGCAAAAAGAATTTATTAAAAGATGGCAATTTTCCATGGCAATAATTGCTTTATTCTCGTCATCCAACAAGCATAAAAAAGCTTCATTTTTTATCTTCAAATTATAATTCTCATTATTCCAGTTGACAGGAAAATGTCAATAATTGTTTTGCTGCTTAGTATTTTTAGACCAATTGCCATTTATTTTGAAAAAAAATTATGAGGTGCATTACAGGAAGGTTGTCAGCTACATTAAACACTGTGAATAGTTTCAGTAGCTGTAATATATAAATTTACATATATCATCCTACCACCAAAAAGCACATTTTAAAACTAATATTTGATTTTGCTCCTTCTGCACATCTTGTGGCTCCATTCAAGATGAAATTTAGCATGAGAAATTGTCCTGTGATGGAAAAGAACATCCCTCAAAGTATGCACACCAGTTAGAAAGATGAATTTATTCTACTTCTAAGAAATGCATGTTCTATTTAGACTTGTATTTTATCACACTGGGTTTGGATCTTAAATATTCATTTTGATTATGTATTATTTCACTGATTTATTCCCTCATTAATTCAATCCCATAGTAATGTGATCAACTTCAATGGATATATTTAAACTGTTACATACATCTTATCATTTTGTGCTACACCAAATTCTTCCATCAAAATAGTTAATTAAGGAAGAAAATCAAATTTTTCTTAATCTCACACTAATGCATAATTTTTTCCTTGAAAAAAAATACAACTTAATTATGAATATGAATCCATGAATTATATGAAGACATGTGAGTAATATTAGAAATGAGCATAGCAAATGAAAAGCTGACACAGTGTTCATGTTTGATTTAATACATCAAAAGTGAAGCAAGAGTGTGTCTAGAGAGCTCACAGGTCATATTATCTGACAGATATGTAATACCCAGATGAGTGCTGATAAGGAGATAAAATGAGATATATCTGTTTTACCACCTAATGTTTTGTGAAGTCTGTTTGTACACAGTCATTTTGGGTTCTCAGTTACAAAAGCAGTGTAATACAAAAGGACTTGGGACCTCAAATTTTTTCTCCTCAACAAGATTTTTTTTTCTGAGATTTAGTGCAGAATCACTTATTCTAGTCCTGATTTTCAAAGAATCTGAAGGAGTCAAGTTCTCTTATCTCAGTGGAATTGATGATCCTTTAGCCCCTTGCTTCTCAGATGACTTTGAAAATCCATGTCCTTACCTGATTATCCCTCTATTGAAGAGAACATAAAATTTACTTATCTGGGGTATCCAATATGAAAAATGTGCACACACTGCTGAAAGATGAGGGTGATGTGAATATGATCAAAGGGAGACATGAGGTTAGATTGAGGACTGAGGCAGTGATGATGCAGCTGCCTTCAGCAGAGGTAAGAGTGATTAAAAAACCCTGCTTTTTTATTAGCAAAAAAGAGGAGAATACAAGGCTTACAGTAAATACAATGTCATTCAAATTACAGACATTTAAGTCAATGATAAATTCCTTTCTTTTTTCACCCTTTCTTTCCTCTGTGTCTTTCCTGACTCAGTCACCAACATCAGCAACAAGAGAGCAAAAGCAGCCACAGCATCTCCACATTTTCAGGAGCACAAAACACCATCATGTTCCATTTGTGTCATAGCTGTGGCCAGTGTGACAGGTTGGAATATTACAAGGATAGGTCATCACTGAAAAGGAGTGTTTTATTGCACAAAGAAAAAAATTGTTATAAAAAAGAAAGCCTACACTTACTAAGTCCTATTTCTATTTTCAGTCTAAGTAACTTATATATTGATGACAGAGAATTTCATGCATTGCTTATGCAAACTACTTTTTAAACAACAGAAAATATCTATGATTGACAATAGTTCAAGTTACCAATTAAAAACAGCCTTAGGACTTCTGCTGATGTGTTTAAGAGGATTCAAGATAGATTTCTGATAGTACCATGTCCATCAGTTTCTCTATTTGGAATCTTTTCTGCCTCCATCTAATAAAATAAATATCAGATAAAACTTCCTTTTTCCCCAAAAAATGGAAATAAAATACACAGGATATTCTAGAAATTTATAATCAAGTCATTTAATTGTTTTTGCTTGTCTTTATTACTTGTCAAAGCTTAGAATTTGGCTTGAGAAGGTATATGTCTAAAAAAGTAAATAAAATCATCGTGCAGCGTGAACATTATGAAACTGAATTTAAAAAAGCATCTCAATTGAATGAATTAATTATTGGAGGCTTGAACAGAAGTCATAATAGGGAGAGAATACTGCCACAGTTTGGCTAGATAATACAGTTGCAGATTATAGACATTTTTATCCATCTTTGGAAAGCTGCAGAAGTATCACTGAGTGTCTTCAAGGTCAAACATAACTTGACATCATATAGCTTATACTGCTATGTTAGAAAATGATACATCACAGATATAAATTTATTAGTGTGAATAAAACCTGATGTGCTATTTGCATTTTTAAAGCAATATTGAAACATTAACTCCTAAATCCTCAAAGCACCCTAGAAAGATTGTTAGGTACAACAGACCACAGAATTACAATATAAAAGAGGAAAGTTTTCTAGGAAAAAAAAAACTATACAAGAAACTGAGTTAGATTGAATATTTTCCATATTTCTTGTGTATATGAAGTTCATAAGGATAAAATGAAAAATTTTAATTAGATCAATACAGCAGATGAAGAAACTGGGTGGCTAGATAAACTCCAAATACCTTGGGACCTGCTATTCCTGAAAATAACTTCACAGTCTTTTACATGTAGAATTAAATACACCAATGAAGACCATAACATTAAATTAAAATTGACTTATGATTCAGTTGAAGATATCTGTTGTTTTAGACCAAAACACTGCTGTTTCCTGCCTTTCTGTTTTGGGCAGACTTGTTTAATGACAGCTAGTTAGGAATTTGATCCAATAAGGGTCAAGAGACATCCTAGAAGATGATATACTAGAAGTATTCTTCCCATCCCATCTCTCCCAGTTTTAAAGGTGCATCTATTTTCTTAATTCTGCCTCAATTTCAGCAGTAGGGTAGGGCGAGTTATATGGTATCCAGATCAGTTTTACTCAAAACTTTCCCACAGTCCTACATCCTATAAAGTCAGAAGACAGTAGTCATCTACTGACTGCTTTCAACTAAACAGTAGAGGAATTTTTTAACAAAGTAAAAAAATGGTAGAAAAGAGAAAACTGGATCAATTTTGAAAAATTCAAAAACTTTTACACCCTCCCCAACAGCACGGAAAAGCTGATGCAGACATCCTTTTTATGCAGGATAACCACCATTTATTAATTCTGCCCCAGTTAGGTCAGAACTAGCTCCACACTGTCAAAAGTATCAAGCCAGAAACTGCCAGGCAGTCATTTGGATCACATTAAACATTACTTATATTCACAAGGCACTTTTTATAATTACAACATACTTTAAACCTTATTAAATAAATATTTTCAGAACTTGTTGGCTATTTTTTTGAGGCTGCACTACACAGTTATTAGAACTTAGCCCTATCATTTAATACCCTTTCAGAAGGAAAACGATGAGCAATCTAAAGTCCATACCAAGTATGTATCACCCATAGCCAGGCTTTCTTTTGTGTAAGTATGAAAGTGTCATGGTCTTGAGCATAAAGCAGAAGCACAAAGATCTCTGACCTTAATCCATGCAGTGAGCAGATCTTTTAAACATTTGAAACTTACAGAAGGTGTCAAACAGCAAGTTTAACAGATCTGCAGTCAGGAGGAAAATAGCTGTTTAAATTTGAGTATGTACAAAAAAGTGAATTCCTTAAACTGACTATCTTCTCTATTTGTTTATTTATTTATTTGTTTATTATTCCTCATCAGGGCACCTCACGTTAAATAACCAGGTTAATAAAAATAGAGTGTTTCTTCCAAAATAACAACAAATAAAGACAAACTCTATCTCTGTTCTCAAGTTGGGTTTGTATGAAACACTCACTAGGACTGAGCCAGACATGATTGTTGGGAGACTTTTTCTTCTCAAAACCAGGCATTATAAAAAAGGATAGTATGCATGAAATAAAACAGGTTTCATGTAAGTTGCTGCTGCAGACTATAAAAAGAAATACTATAAAAAGCACATTTAGCATTAGAATTGAAAAAAAAATTAGAATGAAGGAAAATTAAAATACTTGCATTCTGCCTTGCTTCTTCATGCTTCTTGCTTGTCTTTAAAGCTTATTCCTGAATCTATTCGACCTAGAGTAAAGACCTCCCGCAGAAAATGTATGAATCATTCATTTAAATGGATAGCTCCCAACAACCAGAAATAATAACATTTCTTTGCAGACCTCTTGCCTAGGGTCTATGAGAAAAAAAAGAAAATCCAGCTTTAGCCATTGAAGTTGAAGCTGTCTTCAACAAGCATAGACCTTTATAAACCAGGGATATCTGAAGAGACAAAGTTCAATTAATTGCATCTAATAATTAGACTGGATTAGGCAAAATATTTATCATTCAATGCCATAAGGGTGGTATGCAGGAAGACTGTGATCCTATGGAAAGAGCTTTCTGATCTTCAGACAGGAAAACAGCAATTTCCAGCTGACAGGATTCATTTAAGAAAGGAGAAATCCTGGACACAAACCCACTTGTAATATCATTTTTGCCATGTCATTCAAGTTCTTATATTCAAAACCCTTTCTGCTGGTAGTACCAACTGAAGGATGCAACTTTGCACAGAACTGGAAAATCTCTCCCCTACTGGGAGTTAGGTTGACCATGGGCTATTAAAATAAAATAAAGAAAGGAGAAAAGAAAAAAAAATATGATAATATTACTCTTACAGTGCAGTGATACTGAAAAAAAAACCCCAAACCAAACAAAAAGCAATAGTTTTCTCAGTAGTACTAATTTCCCTAAAACTTTCTATTCTAATTGGAAAAGCAGAGTGTACAAATAGACCTTTGTCATTCTGAGAAGTAAAAATAAAGTCCAAATTTATCTCTGAGGTTTTCTATGCACACATACCTGTTGAAAATGTGTTAGACTGGGCTGCTTTTCACAACCATAAAATTTGGTGAAGTAAGAATTTCATAATTGTATTCACTGTATCATGGCCACTATCAGGTTCTGTAAATGCTTCTCAAAATGAGACCTTTTAAGTGGTAGCCATCATTCTTAGTATCAAGTTCCCTGGCAACTGAGCATCTGAGCTTCCATTAAATCCAAGATGCTTCAGGAGCTGTATTGTACTTTACTACTTTCTTTGGCTCTCTAAATAGATACACCCAGTGATAAACGTTGTCTTAAGGGAACAGGGCTTTTCTTCCCTTGTATTTCCATTAAGGCCAATAGTTTACTACTTCAATCACTGCAGACCTGCCCTATGAGTTTGTAAAAAAATTATAACAACCACGGATGTGTAAAAAGAAAAAAGAGAAAGAAAAAAACATGTCCATCTGTCTGTCAAACTTTAATATTGATTGCAGATGATAGAACAGAAATACATGAAGACTAGTTTCTACCATCAGTATTTTTTACTAAGTCGTGCTTTGATTACATCTGATTATTTGAAACTCCAATAGAACACATGGAGACACATGAACCAAAAATAATATTTCCTTTATAGATGGCTGCCTTGAATACTGCAAAAGATTTCTTGAAACTTTTGCAAAAACCCTTCTAAAAGTGCATGACTAATTTCCTTCAAAACAAGTAAACTCCTTGATTCATGACTGCAAAGTATCAGTCATGGTAGAAATAGGACTTTTCTAGGAGAATAAAGAAAGACAAGATGAAAAAGCAAATCTGCCAGTGGAGTTACTGAAGGTCCACTTTAGAGATGTGGTTTCTTACCACGTCACTACCTCATTTCAAAATCACCTGCTTGCCTTTCCATTTAGTCTTGCTGTTAGAAAAGACTATGGTTTAAAATTAGTTTAGTACGCCTTAGCATTACTGCGTAACTAGAAAATATTTTTCAAAAAGATAAACAATAAATGCAATGTTCATAGACAAATCCCTCATCTTTTTTTAGAAAAAAAAAATCTGAGCTCTACATTTTATCTTACAAGCTTTTCTTGATAGACCTTGTGTTTCTTACACTGGAGGAGACTGTATTTGATAAACTGATCATAAGAGTAATTTATGGATGTACATGGATGAGTTACAGTGACAGATGGCAGTTCATATTTTACTTTTGGTGCCTCACTTCACATCATTTAAATACTTTGATGTTCAGTGGTAGGACACAGGACCAAGGCTCCCAAAACTCCAGTCATCCAGTGCAGGATAAATTGTGGAGATCAGATCACTACATAATTTTCTGCTAGATAGAAACAGCATGTCTTGACATCTCATTTATGAGTGCATATGCAGAAACCTTTTTAAAGAAGGCCTGGATAGAAGGAACATACAAGATAAAATAAGAGTGCTAAGAGCCCATATACATGCATACATACATGTAGAGATATATATTTATATCTCCTGTACATACAATCATAATTACTCAGAAATCTACTATGAAGTAGAACTCTGTGAAGTAGAATGATACAATAGATAGCAACCAGCAAACATGGAAGCAAAAAGTAGGCATGCTGACACATTACAGCAGCTGCAAAGGACAGACCAATAGTTTTGATGGCTTTTGCAATTGTCCAGGGATTTTTCTACTTGTACTGTTTCAGTTGAACTAACATTTACCTCAGCTGCTTTGGGTTTTTTTAGGGAATGCATTTAATTCAAAATAAAAAATTTTCCCAGTTATGGGAGATTTTACTTGTTTCTTTCTTGATCTGGACTAAAAGTTCCAGGGGTGCCATTTTATTGCTACAAGGGAAAATTCTTTGATCCTTCCTGAAAGGTGCATTGTCATAACTTTCAGAAATCATCTATTCATGTGCATGCTGAAACACACAACAGTTATAGGAAAAAGTTAAACATTTAAACATAACATACTGTTATACTTTAAGACATTATTTCCATATCATCATCATGTTCCTAAGCTACCTTAGCCCTCATTTCTGGTCTCTTCCACCATATTTTCTGCTTGGTTTGGTGCCATGTGATTTTGACTCACATCTGAGTATGTTCCCTATTGTGTGTTTCTTGCACAGCTTTTGCTTCCAATAGAGCCTTGTAAAATTTCTTCAAAGAATGATTTATGCAAGGTAGAAAAAGTGCTACATTCACATGTGAAAATTATACTACAGTACTGTCCTCCCAGGAGCCATAAACAGATCAGAGTCCATTTTGTGCCATGGAAAAAGAACTGTGAACCTCACTGGGACTCTTAATCACAACGTGCTGGCTCTGAATTGAAGATCCATTTTCTATCATGTCCCATTGGACTAACAAAAATCTGTTTGTTTATAGAAGTTAATTTCAAAGTTTTAGCAGAGAAAAAAAGGATATTTGAGGTCTTGCCCAGCTTTCAATCAGGCTTGACCTTATTCAAGAAAAAAAAATGTGCATTGTTCTGCAATGTTTTCAAATCAGTTTTTCAAAAACCATAGACAATATCAAATATGATTTCTGTGTCCTAAGAATGTTAGGAAATACCCTTACAAAACTAGGAATGATTTTATTCTGCACAATCATCTGTGGACATAGGGAAAAGTGTAAAATAATTTCTCATCTGGTCATACTTTTCCATCGGTGGCTTCAGCTTCAGATCTGCACTGGTAAAGTCACTTAATTGCAAGAGAAAAGCAGTGGAGCCACTAGAAACTTAAATTTTTATCGCTGATTTTGTTTAAACAGAATAAGAGTCAAAAAAACTGACAAAATCCCACTCACAATGTCATTCCATTTATCAGAGAGGCCATTGAGATTTTACCAATGGGGAAAAAATGTGGAAATGGTGTAAAACACAGCAAAGAATCTCTCAGCTTTCTGTGTGGTTTTTTGATTTTTGGCTGAGACTGAATAAAAAAGTTTTGGAGCTAGATTATACTTAAATGAGGACTTCTGTTGACTATAGACACAGATTAATAAAATAGAAGAAAATACTACAGATTTCTAGATTTTCTCCACATGTTTGGATTATGACATCTGGACAATTTTTATATACTTAATAGAATATGGCAGATGATTTCTCACTCACACTAAGACTGCAAGCATTGGAGGGCTGAAAAGCTGGAATGGAGAGGAACAGTTTCCTTCTTCTGACAGAAGGGTGTTCTGACTGATACTGGTCGTTGTTCTGAATGACTTGAATGAAAATGGCAATATAATAGGAATAATGTTAGTTTAAATCATGGTTATAGCTGAAGAGGTGCTTTGGAAATAATTCCATACAGAAAATGAATACTCTTGAGCTGTGTTATAACCTCATATTCATCCAAATACAGTATTTTATGCAGAAATATGCATGTTAGCTACCCCTTGCTAAACTCTAATTGGTGCTTGTCCTGACCTGCCACTCTTCAAAAACTGATATATTAGATTTATATATTCAGATATATGAGTGGAAATCACTGGTACATGTCCTCATGTCAGACAGCTGAGATCTGAATTTCTCACTGCTATAATGAGAGCTGTGAAAGACTGAGTTTATTAGAATGCAAAGGGTCACTTGCCTTGGCTTTTCTTTGTTGCAAAGAATGCAAAACCTGTATTACACAGACCAATGGCAAACAAAGGACCTGAGTTTCAATTTCTAATGCTTTGAGTTTTTTTTTTGTTTGCTACTTCTTATACTCTCTTTAGGTTTTTTTTCCTATAAAAAGTACTTAAGTATCTACGAAAACTTATCAGAAGTCAGAAAACAAAAGGATAGAAAAATTTTAGAGATATTAAAAATGTAGATACTTAAATCCAAAAATCTTAAGAACTATACTGTGCAAATAAAACCCAGAAATCCATGTAATAATGGAACAGTGACAGATTCAAGAGGAACTAACTACAGAAAAGCAAAAAACAGTCAAAAGTAAGGATAGTCAAAATTTCAGAGTTCATACTTACACCTGGAACTTATATTTTAATGCTTTAAAATCAGGGGGAAGGTGTTATTTTTAGCAATTTGATGGCAGAATGGGAAAAAATTACTTAGTCTATGGTTATATTACTTCATCACTTGCTTAATGTGCCTAATTATGATGAAGCTATTCTGGTATGACAGTCCAGTAATACTCAAAATAATTACCTAGCCCTGTTTATACAGTTCCTAAATTTGCACTGTCTTCATGAGATCAAGCACATCTAACACGATTAATTTATCCTCATGATAAACTGCCTCTGAGGTCAAGGGTGTTCAACAGATTTTAAATCAAAATTATATAATAGCTGCTGATATTAACTTTAAAAGTAATTGCATCCCACTTGAAGTGCTGCAGCATTATGAAGCAAAAGAGAATGTACCTTAAAATGTAATAAACCAGCTTAATTAGGATTCTAAAGTTCCAAAAATTTCTGAATAGTTCTCTTTCACTAATACAGAAAATACTGCAAAGACTAAATGGTAAAATAGTCTACATTTTGGTTATTGTGAACAATTCTGTCAGGTTCACAATGCATAATGAGATGGGGTGCTGCAAGTTCTTCTATAAAGCTCATTTTGATTTGAAATGCAACTTTGAAAAACTTCCACACAAAAATAGAATTATGTTACATTTTAACTGATGCTTTATTTTCTGCATCAGTTATTACTCGTAAAGACCCTTCAAAGACATGGCAAAAATTTCTACCATATTCTGAGCTTTTAGAAAAGGAATTTGAAGTTATATTCTAAGCTTCTCTCTGTATTATTTCATGTTTGTATGCTTTTATTCTGTTTTTGGAGGAATGTGAAAAAATGTAAAACATAAGTAAGAAATATGGAATATTATTATTTGCATACACATCTTTTACAAATATTCTGGTCATAAATGAACTTCAGAAAATGAAGCATAATCCATTTGTATTCTAATATAATTAAGATTTTTTTTTAAAATACTAAACATAACTTCACTTGCTGTCTTTCCATTAATTGTAGAATTTGAACTCAGCTTATACATTCACAAAAAATTTTACAGAATTTATCTTTTTTTTTTTCTTTTCTCCTGGTGCCATGTGCTTAAAATAATAATTTCTACTGCATGTTTTTTTCAGATACCAATATAAGAGTCAAGTAGACTAGGATGATCTCAAAAGTTTGAAAATTAGCCATACAGTCATGAGATAATTACATTTCATTACAGTGATTTTTATTCCTAAATGTGTTATTCTTTCCCTCAGCCACTCTCAGTATTACTGCAAACAATCCAGCCATATAGGCAGGACAAAATGTATTGTAATTCTTAATGTCTCTCTGTCAAAATACAAGATGTATGTAATTTTTCTTAATTAGGAAGATTGGATTAAGAACAAAAGTTGTATTCAAAAATTGTGTTCTGAAAATGCACTTAGGTTACCCTAAGGGTTGTGTTTGAAAACAACATGTCTTTAAAATGCATAAAGTCTGTTGAGACCTCACCAGAANATCAGTATCAAAATAACCATTAATTTAAAATTCTTAATGCTGTTCTTTGTTTCTCAAAACTCACATAGACAGGAATTTGTTTTGCTCTGTTTGTTTTTTTAAACTAAACGTTGCTTTCATGGTGACTGGTCTCCAAGGATTTCAGGAAATCTGCTGGAGCCCAAGAGAAGTCAAAATCTCTAAGCAATCTGATTTTAAGTTGTATTTAGGGGAAATAAAGTAAATCAGCCCTGCATTGTAAAAGAATTTGAAGAGATAGTCTCTAATGAGAGAGGACTACAGGTCTGTTAGTAAGCTAAGAGAAAATGAAGCAGCACCTGCAGCAGTACAACTGGAAGAACAGCCTACCTCTAGGAATAAAGAATGCAAACCCTGCTCAAAGTCTTGAGCACTCCTATAATAAAAGAAATATAACAAACCAACAAACCCTCAAAAAACCACTCAACAACAATTCTGAAAAATAAGTGAAAGCAAGAATTGTGGACAGAAGAAAGTGAAGAATCAGCTATGCCTGGAGTTCTCATTGTGACACAGACAAACAAGATAGTAAAATTCTTTGAAGGCATATAAATAGGAAGTTTATGATTCCTCTGTGTTTTTCTCAAATATCGTTGTTACTTAAATTCTGTAGCTACAGTACAAGATTTTGTAAAAGATGCATAAAGTCAGGAATGTCAAATCATCTGCAAAATCAATAAGTTTATATTGTATTTCAATACTAAATAGTATTGAAAAATGTCTTAATTTCTTTGTAAATGTAATTAAAGTGACTATGAACATGTGAAAAAGAAGAAAACCCCAAAACCAAACCAACCGACCAACCAAAAAAACCCAACGTGATAAACTTTAATTCCAGTTTTAGCTTTCTAATTTAAAAATAAATTGGAATTCCATAACAGAAAAACACAGTGACCAAGATGTAGCACCAGCAGCTTTTAAAATATAAATGAAGTACAAATATCTATGAAAACCCATTACCTTACAGTTTAATAAGAAACATTTATCTATTAAAATGAAATATTCAGCATATGTCATAGAATTCTGTGCCATACTTTGGGTATTCTAGAAAAACATAAAATATACTGTGGTGGTGCCTTTCTCCTCCATCCCCAGGCCTGCTCTGCCATTTCAGATGCACCTGAGAGGCTTTTACCAAAATTGCTGAGTGATGAAACACTTGACCAGAGCAGCCTGCAGGGTGAAGCATCTCTGACCATACCAGGGGTTCCTGCACGATACAGATGGGAACAACACTGACTGCCACAGGAACAGCTGCCCAGCCAGGGTGGGGAACCACCAGTCATCCCCTGGCAGCCTTGAAGTATTTCCTGCCTGAATCAGCCCACATGGAATGGTACCATTTTTGCTGGAGTTCTAGAAGAAATTTCCAGATGTTTTGGAACTTCCAAGTAATAACTGATCTGAGGATGGAAATTTTGCAGATGAATAAAGCCAATCATCTCATGACCCTGTGAACAGCAGTCCTGAGTGAGCCCCTCTGAGATCTCCCTGACCACTGTGGGCTGCAGCACCTTTGAGGGATGCCTCTTGGAGCTCCAGAACCCTCGCGTCTGCAGCACTCAGAAAACCATTCCTGATGATGAGGCCTGGGCTGACACCCCCTCATGCACCTCTACTCCTCAATGTGCCACCCATGCCTGTTCAGAAATGTTATGGGATTTGACCTGAGAATCTCACTGAAATTGAGGTGAATTACCTTTATACACACAGATACAGCTGCACACCTCTCTTGATGTGCAGGCGTGTGAATTGATTTTGGTGTGAATGTTGTTATCGTGAATCTGTAATTAGGTCATTGCTAATTGAATTGCAATTAGGTCATTCCCTCTACTTGATATTTGCTGATTAATAATTTAGGATTTCCAAATGGTTAAATTTCCTATGTTCCAAATGCATGATGTACTG
>VWYE01016420.1:518927-669326 GCA_013398995.1 Alaudala cheleensis | reverse complement strand
AAAAAAAATCATTCAGGATAAAGCCTCACACTTGTATCTTTACTGTACCTCTGACAGGTGTAATCAAGCATGATACAAAGATAAAAACTAATTACATTTTGCATTATTTTTGCTTACCAGCTGACTTACCAGATTAACACCGTTGTCCCCATCCACCAATCTTGTAAGTTCTGAGTCTTTTTCTTTCTTCTTTTTCAGTTTCACAGTACCTTGATCTTTTAAAGTTCTATTTTCATCTGAAAGCTCCTCCATTTTTTCCTGTAGTTTGATTTCAGATAATTTTAAACTATGGACATGATGGTGAGATTCTTTCAATTTTGTTCTGAGAAAGTCTTCAGAGTTCTGGGAGCACTGCAGTTCAGTCAGCAGGTCTGCCTGTTCTCTTCTAGTGTCCTCTTCTTTTTCCATCAAGAACTTCAGGTTTTGCTGAAGTGTCTTGAGGTTGCTTTTCACATCATGCTCCACATTTTCAATACAAGTGTTCCATTCCATTTCTTCCCTGCCGGGGTGTTTGCAGCCCTGAGTCCCACTGCACACTGACTGCAGCTTCTGCTGGAGGTGCTGCACCATTCCCTCTTCTAACTCAGATGTCAAAAGAGCAATATGGGCATTAAGATCTAGGACTTGCTTTTCCAGCCTAGATACCTCACCCTGAAGGTAACAGTCCCTCTTTCTCAGTACTGCTGTCTGCTGTCTCTGCCTTTGTTTGTAGTGCTCAAAATATTCTGACTGGCTTTTTATTTCATCCTCTTTTGTCTTCAGCTGCTCCTGAAGCCAATGCAATTTTTCCTTGTGCTTCTTCTCTGTTTTCCTTTTGTTTTCAACCTATCATTTCAGTGAGATGTATGGTTAACATCTTAATATCAAAGCTCTTGTTCCCTTATAATTTTTCTTAAATTCGTTATAATTCTGCCCTGGTTTTCTGAAAATTTAGGAATTACATGAGTAGAATTTTTTTTTAAAGCCAGTAAAATATTGTATTTAAACAAAAAATGACCTGTTTTGTCATTTCAGCCATCACTGAAACATCTTAGTAGGAAACAAACAAAACAAACTCATCCACATCTGCTACTACATGACATACAGGAACTTTTTAGATACATTATTGCATGTTCTATGGTACATATTAAACAAAAAACCCCCCTAGAACTTTAATTCATATATCCAGCTCTAATTTATGCAGTAATAGATCCTTAACAGTGACAGTAATGTAGTGTGCTCTTCGGGCAGAGAAGCAGTGGTTCTGTCACAGAAAACAGGACACACACTTTGCAGAGCTCAGGATTTTTCCCTTTGCTCTTCACCATACCTGGCATCTGTCAACTCTTTTGAGACTCCTGGAAAAGGAGAAAGGAACAGATGCCTTTTGAAACATTTTGAGAAAAACTGGTATTTTTACTCTGCACTATAGAGTGTTTGAACACAGGGACTTAGAGGTGAAGGATGGCAATGGAAGGCAGAAGAGGCTTTCATGAGTCTTGTACTGCCCTTGCTTTGAGCTGAGTAAGAGCCACTAGTATCACAGGGACATTGCAGCAACTTTGAAGCAAGACTGAAGGCACAGAGACATGAAGATTTTGGGTTTTTTAAAGGACTTCTTTAGATCAGTCATTTTGATCATCAGTACTTTCCTGTCTGAGGTGTTCACTGGCAAGGACTGGTCAGAAGGAACACTAGGCTGAAAAGGGTAGATGTGGGTTAATAATTTTTTTGTTAACTATTGATGGGAATATACATCTAAGCTTCCTGAGTTTTGAAAAATACAATTCACTTTTACAAAAGCAGTAACTTCATTCTCATGAATCTTGCCACATGGTACTGGTGTCCTGTTAGAGTATTCAACTTTGACCTAAAATGCTGAAAAAAATTAAAGTACATCTTATGATAAACATTATCAAAAGACATAGTTTCACTGAAGACTGTTTCTGAAACACTTTCATTCCTTCTCCATTTTGATGAATCCACTGAATGAGCAAACTAGGTGAAAATGCCTGTTGTGTGGGGCTAGGAAAATAAAGTCTGACCTAAGGAGGAGTACACTGAATGGGTCCTAGGGAGAAAATAAGAAAGGGGAGCAGAAACTTGATCAAGGGCCTGAATGAGAGAAATAACAGCAGTGCTGTTAAAAATAACAGAGAAATAAAAAGCTGAGAGAAATAAAAAAAATCCAAAAATTCTTCTGATTTCTTTGGTTGTAGAAAAAGAGAAAGGCTGAGACCATTTATTGCTCAAAAACAGAGGTCACTGGAGATGAGCTTGAGTTATAAATTATTACCATAAAGAGGAAATAAACCAGGTCATTTGCAACTATATCCCCTCACCAAGCTGATCAGGTCCTCCTGAACGTCTCGCAGTTTCCCTTTAATGCGCACATTGGCATTTTCAACCTGGTCCAGCTTCACAAAGAGTTGATCAATCATCACAAGAAGTGTTTTGTGTGACAGCTCCAGCTCCTTCATCCTATGATAGTGAGAATGAACATTTCTGCTAAGTAAATACCACAGTACAGTTCCAGATGGATAAGCAGTCACAAGTAATGCACCAATTTATCTTTACATTTGTATTCATCTCCCAAAAATAAAAGAGTAACAAATTTTTGATCACTAATATTACAAACATTTAATTCTTAACAAGCCTACTGGGGTTTGCATATTATGCTGGAGACCGTCAAAATTATTAAATCTAAAACCTTTCTGCTGGCTTAATAAGAATACCATAAGCAAACACATTTACAAGACTTTTGTTCAGTGGAGTTTGGCATGCTATGTGAAGTAACAACTTACCATAAAGACAACCACAACACTTCAGTCTCTGCATGCACCTGATCATAGGATTATGGTAGGTTCACAGTCAGTGAATTCAATTTTTATGACAGTAAATGCTTCCCATCAAAATTAACATAACAGGCAACCTACAAGTACCTATATTTTAGGGCTGAAGTGAAAATATCTTATTTGCAACATGCCTTCAGTGGGTATTAAAATCTGCAGTGCTTAATTGTATTGACTTTGTCTGCAAAGATGGGTTTTGACAAAATACAAAGCAGGTTTGCTTTGCCTGCTGCTAGTCAAATGGTAGTATAAAATTATGAAGTGTGATACGAAAATCTGTTAAAAAGATTAATTATTATTTCAAAAAAAGCCCATTATTAAAATATTTCTGACAAAATTCCTTGATGAATTCAAAGCAATTAAAAATTATACAAATAAGCGTTTTAATGCCATTTATATTTCCTATCCTTTTTAACTTTGACATTCTTTAGAACAGTGCTGTTGCTGACTATCAAAACCTTATTATTCTACTCAAATGTATAATTAATGCTTAATGGCACCTTCACCTTCTGTAATGATTAGCATTAACACACTAAATTAGATGAAGTTTTCTGAAACAAGGAACTTTTTTTACAACACAAAATTCCAAATTAATTTTAAAAGGAAAGGAATGTACTTTACAAACAGAATTTACACCATATTTAAGAATGAAACATCCTGAGAAAGCTGCCTGGTTATTTGCAACAATATGTTAGACCATGCTGTAAATCTTAATAATTCTTAAAAAATGATTATTGCATTTCTATCCTGACAGCTATAAAAAACACGCATGCATCTTCTCCAACACTCCAAAAACACAGAAAGTCTTTCTTTCTGCTGGTTCTGCATGTATCATTTGATAAGCAGTACACAGGGCTAAGTGAAGAGTACATTTGTCACGTAACAATAAATTTTAATGCAAACCCCCCTTTTGTTTACCTATTTCTTAGGATGGAATCTGACTCCACATAGTCCTCTAGAACACCTTTCAGTTTTTGCTCTGACTTTTCCAGCTCTTTTATTCTGAGGTTCAAATTCTCTTCTCCAGCACTGTTTACTTTTTCATCAGGTGTGCCTGCATCTTCTAATTCCTGGAAAACCCAGGAAGTAGCAATTTTAACACTGAAATTCAGGGTAGCAAATCCTTCACTACTGGGCATTCTAATGCAGTAACAAAATTCTTGTTCTCTTCTAGATGAAGGATCCATGATGAAAAAATGCCCAAATTAGGTTCTCAATGTACTACAGTCAAAGCAGGCAATAACAAAGTCTAAGCCTCTGATGAGCAAAGGAACAGTCCTTCTTGATTCTGAACACATTTATTATTTATGAGAAAGTCTCATTTCATTAGCCCCATTAGCATGCATGAAGGGAGTTGCTGTTCACAACGAGGTGCCCATAAAAGATTCAGTTAGACTAATTAATAAAGGAATTAGGCATCAAAGTTTTGAAAACAGAGCAATTTTCTACTAAATATAGGAGTTCATAAAACTGGATAAATGTATTACATATTGTTTCAAGAAAGAAGACTAAAAAAGTCTATTTCCTATTCAAAAGGCATTCTATAACTATTTCAGAGGAAACATTCTATTTATTTAATTGATATTTTAGAATTCTGCATGCAGTTTTTTTCTTTTATCTAGTTCACCTCTCACAGGTCATGAAACCATAGCTAAAAGAAATTTTCAAATTTGGGCTTGAGAAGGCAAGCTAAGGTTGTTTCTTTTCTTCTGCCTCTTTTAGTCATAGATCTAAAAATTCTTCAGGAACTCGCTTCAGTAAGTACAGTCCTATAACTGTGTCCTGGTTTCTGCTGGAACAGAGATAATTTTCTCCTTAGAAGCTGGCACAGGGCTGTGTTTTGGATTTAGGATGAGGCTAATGCTGATAACACTCTGATGTTTTGGCTGCTGTTCAGTGCTGCTCACCCCACATCAAGGACTCTTCAGTGGCTCGTGTCTGCCAGTGAGGAACTGCACAAGGAGCTGGGAGGGAGCACAGCTGGGACAGCTGGTCCAAACTGTCCAAAGGGATATTCCACACCACAGAGCTTCCTGCTCACTATAGAAACAGATGGGAATTACCCAGAAAGTGGCTGATGGCTGTTCAGGAACTGGCTGGTCACTGGCCAGCAGGTGGTGGGACACTGTAGTGGGAAGCACACTTGCTTGTCTTGAGTCCTGTTAAGTCTTTCTCTCTCTCTCCTTATAATTACAATTATTAGCACTAGCATAACATTATAGTAATATTTTGTCTCAATGATCAAACTGTTTGCTTCTCCAACCCAAGGGATCTACCTCTTCTTTCTGATTCTCCTGCCACTGGTGGAGGGAGGGTGTAGGGGGAGCAAGGGAGTTGCTGATGGTGCCTGGCTGTCAGGTTGGTTAAACCTCAACCAGCTGGCACCTGTGAAATGCCTTTGATTTCGCTACATTTGTGTTTATTTGGAATTGGATCTGTAACTGGAATTCAACCAGAGTTTGGATTTATTATCAGGGAAATAATGCAAGTACTTTTTTTTTTTTTTTAAAGACAAATTCTGAATCTACAGTGCAAAGAAAAAGATAAAAGTAATTTTCTTGATACTGAGGAGAAGAAAATGGCACAAAATTAGTGCAAAATAATAGGAAAACCTCGGGTTCTCCTACCACGTCATGTTTTGATGTTTTTTTTATGTGTTGTTCAGAGGTTCATTCAGTTACGTGAAGTGTTACAATTTTGGTCAATTGTATCAACTCACTGGCCTGATGGCAGCCACACAAGGACCTAGAGCTGAAACTACTCAGCCCCTCCTCAACCTCTTAAAAAAGCCTTGATACTTAAAAGCTTCGAGTGTGAATNCTACTCAGCCCCTCCTCAACCTCTTAAAAAAGCCATGATACTTCCGAGTGTGAACAGACATCAAAGAATAAATCCATGTGGACAACTAAGTTCTCACCTCTTTGTGATACCAAGCCTAGTCCCTTACTCAGAGACCATGCATCCCTGAGACATGGTTAACATAATTATGGCTCTCCCCTGGATGGTATAATTTCCCAAATGGAACAGCATCTTCAGTTTAGAGTTCCTTGAGACATTAGTATTTTGTCTGTACTTGTTATTTGTAAATGGAATAGACACCTTATTCTGTGACAATAGCTATCCCTGAACAGCACTGCAAAAGGCATATGTACTAATAGTTACATTAGAACATTGTTAATTTTCTCATTAATAATTTACAGTGGAAGCCAATTAATATCCTTTGCAACTGTAGCATGAAACCAGGAAAGCTGTTACAACTGACACAAGTAATGAGAAACTTACCATTTCCCTCTTCACTTACACAGCTGGGACAGATGGTTTGAAAGCTGTGTCGCAAAAAAAGGGAAAATCAGGCCCAAATTCTGTGATTCAGTCCATCTTGTATGAACTTGAATTACAGAATAATAGAATCACTAAGGTTGGAAAAGACCTCTAAAACTGCCAAGACCAACCACTAACCCAGCACTGCCAAGTCCCACATTAAAACATGTCCCCAAGTGCCACATCTAGACCTTTGATCAACTGCAGGGATGGTGATCCTACCAGCTCCCTGGGCAGCCTGTTCCGAAGCCTGAACACCCTGTTAACACACTGTACCCGTTCCCAGCTCTACAGTAAATACCAATATACAACAGACAGTAAGACTGTAATGATCCATTTTCCAGAAGTACAAACCCTGCTAGCTCAGTGCAGAAAAACCCATCATAAATGCAATGGGAAAGGTCAGCCCAATCAGCCAGTTTTCTTGAGAAAACTGTCACAGGTAAGTTACAATGTAATAATGGAACACCTAACAAAATAAGGAAATTAAACTGTTCATACCTTCTCTGCTTTGCAAGAAGAGCCTCTCCTGTCTGCACAGTGTGCTTCTCGTGGCAGCCACGTGCTCTGACCATCCCATGTTTGTGCTTGTAGTTCCATATTCAAAATAGTGACAACCAAATCTGTGTCTATGAGCAGTGTTTCTTTGTCAAGTGAGTCCTTGTTCCTTCATTGGCACCAGGTTTGATCATCTCAAGCTCTGTTTACCTCTGTCATGGTCCTTTGCTTTTGAGTGATGCCAGAACTCTCTCTTGCAGTGAAGGCTTTATTTTTCCACATTCATCACACTGTTAAAAGCCTTAACTAAAACATGAAAAATTTCTATTTGAAAACACATTCTCCAAATGCTTGTGCCTTTTGAACAATACACTGTGAGCAACACATTCTTTTGGGGTTTGAGATTCCAGACTTTTGCATGACCCTTGTTTCCAAGGTAAATTGTGCTTTCTACCAGGGTTATTCCAACCCTCACATCAGCCACAGTTTGCTGCATGTGACTGAATTAATTTTGTGGAGTGTCTCAGCTCCTTCTGCAGGTAAATGCTCTTGTCCAGTGATTCTTTGTGCAAAGTACTAATCTTCAGAGCCTGATAATTATCTGAGAAAACAGGCTGCTTCTGAGGCTGATTCTTGCATCTTCAACAGCTTTCTCTGTCCTTCCTGAGTTGTTCATTGCCTTATGTTGTTTTTGTCAATCCTAATTTCCACTTCATGTAATGTATTATTGTAACCAGCTTATTCATATTGGAGTTCAGTGTGTCCATGGGAGCAGACTTGTTTCTCTGTGGCTTTCCACACAAATATGAGTTTCAAGAAAATGTGAGGGAGGAGAAAGTTATCTTCTAATATCATGCTCCTAATGTTTTCATCTTGCCTCAACATTTCAGTAACAATTATCTTTCTTCATATTGCCTTTCCAGTTCTGAAGCTTTGATTTGCTTTTCCCCTCTTTGAAGGAATAATATTTTTTCATTTTCTAACCATTCTCTTTAAAAGGTCTTTGCAACTTCCATTTTTTCAGTGCTTCACCCCAAATTTTTCTTGCAGCTCAGGTGGTCAATGACTGTTTATCTACCTCTGCTGGTTGAGGTTGTGCCATTTTTTGCTTCCTGGTAGCTAACAACGTTTTTTATTTCACCTGAGAGGATGCCATGATTTCCAAATATTCATGTTCAATTACTTCTCTGCTTATCACATTTCTCTACGTGCCCATTTCTCCAAGTCCTTCTTTCTTCTTGAAGAGATAACTGAGCACAGCACATCACACATTCTCTTTTCCTGACCTCTCAGGCCACCATGGAATCTGTCATTTTCCCAGTGCTGTCTTTACAAGACATTGTCTTACTTTTCAAGAAACCTTCAAAGAATCAGATTTCTCACACAGTTCTCACACACTTTAAAATTTTCATACTTCAATCTACCATCTTGCCTTTCTCCAGAACCTTTCCTTTTTGCACCTGTGGATTTCCAGCTCAGGAATTTAATATGAATTTTACCACTGAAGGGTTGTAAATCTTTATTTGTTTCTAACTTTGAACAGTTTGCTTCCTGTCAGCTATTTACTATAGACAACTTAATGACAAACACTTAGCTTTTTTAATACAGATATTAAAAAGGAGATCCTGTGTTTCTTGGGTGAAATGCAAACCACATTTGTTGAACGCATGCAGTATGGAGACAAAAATCTCTGTACTGTAAGAAAACCATTTGGTAGATAACAGTTCACATAGCAGCCAGTAATTGCACTTGTATTTTTTTCTGCTGTTTGGTTGGTGTGAGAGTGTAAGTTCTGTTTATATTTTTTCAGTGTTAATGATGTGCTGGTCCTTATTTGATTGTGAAATCATTCCAGCTTGAAGCCATATCTTTTAAAAAATCTGTAATTTTAATTTCAAATATTTTGCAGCTTCAAGTATTATGCAAACTGCTTTATGAAAAAAATGCACCAATTTAAAGCTGCTTGATACACATTTTCTGTATTTTTGTATGTGGACTCAGCTTTTCCCTCCATAGGTTCTTTTAATAGCCTGTAAACAAAACAAAAACCAAAACAGAAAACAAAAAACAAAGAAAAGTCTGCTGAGCTTTAGATCAAAAACATTACTTTAGAAATACATGTTGGAATCAAACCCCAAATTCACAGACAGCACAATGCCTTTCTGAATGTTTTGTATTACCTTCAGAATAACTAGAACCAAAATTACTATCAGTAAATCACCTGGCTTGCCTTGAAATAGTTAACAGTTCTGAAAAGTCCAACTATAAATAAGTATCTGAAAATTGGCTTTTCTGCGTTATATTAATCAGAGACAGATTCACCTCTGGCAATATGAATTAAAGGACATTGCCCTTCACAGCAGCACCACAATGTGATGTGCACTCCTAGAAATGTCAAAAGCTGAGTAGTTACGTGGCTACACAGTCATTACCCTGTGTTATCTCCTCAAAATGCTTGTCACCAAGCTTTAATTTAATTACTGGAGTGCTTACTGTTAACAGGAAGAGTAGCACATTATACCAGCACTATGCATTTTCTGGGGACTATTAACTTTTGCAATTTCTTTCAATTTTTTTTTCCTCTTTTAATCCAAGGGGAACCCAGAATACTATCAGCTAATATCAGTGTGGAAACCTGTAGATCCCTTGAAAGCATAGTATGTCAAAATATTTTAAATGGGATTTTAAGGATGCTGGTGATTTCACAGTTTATTGAATGTTTATGAAGTATCTCTAGACTTGGCCAGTGTATCTTTCAACATATTTAAAAACAAATACACTGATCCAGATGTTAGCACCTCTGACTGGGACTGGTATAAAAAAACCTGGATGAAATTGCAAAGACAATGTTTTGGTGAGTCTTTTAGCATTACTCTCTCAAGCTTAACCAAAATAGCATCTGTCTTATCTGATCTCATCCAAAAATCCACTTTGAAGTGTGGAAAGTTCGAGACTTCACCTTTCTTCAAACAGCTCTCTATAGGCATATGCTCAGTTTTTACCAAATAAACAAAATTTCAGAAGAAATCCTGAAAGTATTGAAAAATATTGCTCAATTTCAACTAGTTTTCAACTTTTAACAATCAAAAGAAAGCTTCTACACTTTTAAAGAAAACAATAATACCAGAGAATTACATTCCACCCCTCTGCATCTGTTACCATTTTATTGAAAAATAAAAAGCATATGCAAAAATGCTTGTAACCAAAGCCCAGAGCAAGTTCCACAGAGCATCAGAAGAAGGATGGTAACGGAACATACTGGACCTGAATAAACCCTAGAAAGAGCCCACAATAACACAGGTCTGATTTCTCAAAAGTACTTGAGATCTGGGCAGAAGAAAATACTGTTTCATGCTAACAATATTGTTCCATACTAACAGTTGGGGCTCGGGGAACTATTGTCATCATTCTTTTTCATCATACAGTACTGATAGCAGTTTCAAAGATGCTGATTAAACTCCCCCTATACAGAGATTCCTTGAAGATAATTCACAGCAGATTACAAAGAAGGAAAAACTTGGAAATTTTGTACAGGTATAAGCATTGTTAAACAATACTGGGTTAAACACAAACAAATAGACAAAAAACCTCAAACCCCAACAACAGTAACAATACAAATACTGTACAATATTCACTAGCTTTAAAGCATAGTTTAATCCTCAGTTAGGCTGTAGAGTTACCATCCTTTCAGAAAGGCAGTGTGGAACTTGCATTGCTCCAGGGAAGAGCACAGCGACTGATTTTCTAAATTGCATTTCCCTCTTATTCTCTGTGAAAGGTGGGTGAGTACTGGCACTGTGGCTGCTGCTACAGCTGATTCACTGCCTTTTGCACTGAGCTGAAAGGATCAGGGCACTGTGAAAGGACAGTGAATGATTGCAATACCTCAAAGGAGAGGCACAGAGGTTTTTTATCCTCACCCTTTCCATGCTGTGTCCTTCACATTGCAACCTTCAAATTGCCTCACAAAAAGGAAAATTTGTTATTTTCTAAGTTATTTCATGGCCTCAAGGATCTGGAGGAAATAAAATCAACTCCTTATTTTGCATGGGTTTTTATGCTCACAGGGCCTCTTAGAAAGCAAAACTTAAGCCAAACATTGTTTGCCACCTCTCCATCCAGCACGACAGAAGGCAGGAACTGACAGCAATAACTGAACTTTCAGACAAAATGTACATGCTGTGCAAGAATGGAAAGCACCCACTGCAGTTATGGCAGTCAGTATCTTTGAATAAAAAATAATTTCTCACGGAAAACCCAATGACTTTCTGCAGAAATCTGGGAAGGAAAGTAGCTACATTGGACTTCAGAGATGACTGTTCCTCTCTGTGCAGGTAAAACCAGTATGCCCCTCCTCATGGTTTCAGGGTCTTACAAACAATGCCCAAAACATGGCAAAATCTAGGAGTCAAAACCTGAGTACAAAGAAATACAAAGAATACCAACCACACGTCTCGGCTCAGTTGTGTCATCAAGGCCACAGAATGAATGCTAGTGAAAAAAACAAAAAAAGGAACAAAAACTATAACATAAGATCAAAAGAAAATGAGGAAAAAAGAAAAGAAAGAAGATGTAAGATATGTATATGAAATCCAGTGACATCACAGCAGTTATTCTTACATCATTACCTGAGTTGATCTGAAAGAAAGACACAGAATACCAAACTTACTCTAAAAAGCAATAAAAAAAATCAGTATTTGAGGGTAGTTTTACAATGTCAAAATCTGTGGGTTTTTTAACTTCACATACATTAGGCTTGGCTTTCTAATTCACTTACAGAAGTATTTATGATTTTTTACACTACAGTTTTCCTGAACCAAGACTTATGAAGCCGAGGCCATAACCTAAATGCAACTGAAATAGCAGAGGATCAGCTCTGAGAAGAATGTGTTTAAACAGCATTTGTTCCAAATATATCAACTCACAGATTAAAATTGAGATTTTATATCATTCTTCTGTATAGCCTCTAAATACAGGACAGTTTGCTGAAAAATCTATAGGGCAGAAATACTGTAATCTTTATGTTCTGATTTGACAGAATTTTACACAAAACTTTAAAATTGAATCCACTCCTAAGGGAAAATGAAAAGTCATATTCATGACTCAGCAATGTGGGGCATTGCCTCCAGCTACCACCAGCAATGGGCTCAGCTATAAATGCTGCTGTTCATTCAAAAGCATTAGATTTCTCTCCACAAGAAATTATTGTGCTCAGTATCAGGGGCATGTAGGTGTCAGTCTGCACCCTTTAACACAGTTAACCTTTAGAAGAACAATGAGGTAAAATTATATCATTCATTGATTCCCTGACAACACAATCTTCCTTTGGGCCATCGGAATGGGATTTAATCCCAGGGAAAAAATAATTCAAATGTAATAGGGATAGAAGGAAGCCCTCCACTCATCCAGAATTGAAGGTTAATAGAAAGAGATGAAGCTTTTTTGAGGTCTCTTGCTAATATAACATTAAAGCAAAGAAGATGTTAATCATTTTAACTCATTACCAGCTTTCTGCTAAGCTTGTGATTAAGCTCTTTCTTTTCCAGTGCTTTCCTGCATCCATCCAGCTGATGAACCAGCAGAGATAATGCTATTTTCCATTCCCAAAATTATCAGTCTGGCTAATCCTATACCTGCTCTGTAAACCCTAATGGCAATGCCTTAAAGGCTTACATTTTGGCAACAGCAACATCTAGAGATGTTGATTTTTTAGAATAGGTGGATAAACACTAATATTTGAAATAATTAATATGTACAAGTATTGTCTGTTTCTCAACATTTCTCTGCTTTGAGGAGCAAAGTGTAGCACCTCAGACATCACTGGCTGCTGGGCAGGAACAGCTTCAGGAATGGACATGGTCTGGGGCAGAAGAGGGCAAAGGCAGCAGAAGGGCCCTTTCAAGGGTGAATGCTGCCTGTGCTTTTCTGCTAGTGCAACCACGGGCACTGCCCCCCATCAGACAGACAGACCAGCCCCAACCACGTCCCTGTGGGGTGACATAAAGTAATGTCACAGATAATCAGCAGCACCAGACAGCACAGCTCCTGCAGGCTCCTCTCCTGGCCCTTCCACAAACCCAGACGTATGTCACCATCTGAAAAGTGCAGGGCAAGGTACAGCTGAGGGGAGACAACTACTGTGGGAGCAGAAGGGGCCAAGGAAGATGCTGAGAGGATTGGAATAGTTGCTAGAAGTGCAACTGGGAGGATTGCCACACCCTGAAAGCAGATGAAGGGATGCTGACACCAGAGAAGGGTGAGGAAGGGACTTTTCCACACCCAGTGAGCTGCTCACTGAAGGCTCTCTGTTCTGCAAACCCCACTGACCCCTTTCAACTCCCTCCAGAGTCCTGCAAAAGCCTTTCTTTTGCCCTTTTACCCCATTCTCATCCCAAGAGAAAAAAACCGACTGAAAACACCTCAAATGTCTCCATTCAGCCCAGCAGCAGGTTTATGTAGGATTACATTCCATAAATACTGAAGAACATGAACCTGGGATGTGACTCATGTTGGGATCTAGGCACTGGTTCAGCAAAATAAAGTAACTAAAACACTCTGCTGGTGCCTAGAAAGAGACCCATTTCACTCCATCCTCTGCAGAGCAGCCTGAATTCCACAGACCTGGGAAAAATCTGTGCCCACAGTCCACAAACCTTGTGCCATCCCTTGCTTGGGAACCAAAATGACACAAATTCGTTTGCTATATGAAGCCTTGATCAGAGCTTCTTCTTCAAAAAAACCCATCAGATCCATTATATTAACTTGTTTCTATATTAAAGAAAGAAATACTCCTTAGTTGTAGTGTTTCACAGGCACTTCATTAATTTTATTTTTCAGCTCTTGAAAGTTTTGCAAAGCAATGCTATCCAAAGAATGGGGCTGAGCTAACCAATGTTTTCAGAGACAAATCTTTGTTCTTTCTTGATCACAGCAAATCCTCCTTCTACATGTCTAGAGTCTCTCCAGACTCCTTGATTCCTTGCTGTAATTGACAGATATCCGGGATGGGAAATAATTTTGAGCAGATTAGAGACAGAGCTGCATTTTATGCAGCAATGACTCAAACTCAAATTTTTTCTGGTCTTAAAATAGATTTTGTGATATTAGATTAAGTACTATTAACATCAGTGCAAGAGAGAAAAATAATTTTGTATGGAAAAAAATCCATTGGTACTGCCCAGACATAAATTTACCTTTTCCTCAATTTCTTTGAGTTGCCTCTTTTGAAGTTCTATTTTATCTTCTAGATCTCGAATTCGCTGGAACAGAAAAGCAAAATAGACATTATTATATCTAATTTGAAAAGCTTATGAATCAAAAAGACAGAAATGGATTAAAAATAAAGAGATCAAATGCCTATTATTAATGTAACACTTCCTTTACAGTTCTATTAGGCATATCCATGGCAAAATTTTCCACGTTTCCATGAAACCATGGCATTTCAAACAAGCTGCATGTTTAGAACATCATGTTTACTAACAGAAAGTCGACTCATCACCACTCATTAATCATAATTTTAACATATACACACAGACAATTCCATTTTGCACCAAAATTCTTTTTCTGTGCAACTGCCAGTTTTTCTCCTTACCCAGACAGTCAGCAGATTACACTATCACATTTCCTTTTAACTCCTTATTTTCTGTTCCTATAAAACATAACCATGCTTCTAGCATAGTCAGGCTGTACCAGAGAATGCACAGATTTTCAGTTTTCCACAAAGATACCACCCAGAGACTCAGCTCTGTCCTACTACCAGTCACCTCCCACCACAGCCAGATGGAATGTTTCCTTCACTGTAGCTCCTCATATTTTTAAGGATTTTTCTTGTTCAGTTTCACAAAGATCCTTCAAAAACATGACTGCTGCTGGTCCACATATTCTTTTCTGTAACACATATCCCCCTTTTTCCTTTCTGTATGTTATAATTATTTTTTCTTATTTTTTATTTTTCTCTTGATGTTGGGGGTCTTACACAATTTAGATGTTATTTATTATACTTTCAGTATAATGTATTTGTTACAGATAAAGTAGGTTATAAGTTATTTTTTCTATAGGCAGAAACCTGAAACGTACTAACAGGCACTGGTGATCAAGAAACAGCTCCACAATTTTTTGTGGGGGATTAACTATCCAATCTCAGCCTGGCCTAACAGCAGCCAGGTGTGTTAGCAGTTCCTGAATTTGGAAAGACAAGTTATCATCTCCTCTAACATGGATGGCACTGGTGAATAAAATTAATGCAGCTGCTGCTGCCTCACTCCCAAATTATTTTATGAGTCTCAGATTGATGTGAACAATAGTATCTCTTTCAAAACAACATCCAGCCATTACTTACAAACCTGTGTGTCTCAACTGATGCTGGTAGTTACTTACCTGCATTCAGCTCTAAGACCTCAAACTGGGGTAAATGCTCCACACCTATTATAGCCCAGGACAGCTGCAGCAAGGCAGCAGCTGATCCAGTGACCAGACTGGTTTTGAGAAACACAAGGCTTTGCTTGAAAATCACAAATCTAACCTGGAACTATTTAAAAAATGAGGTACACACAACCCTGCAGTTCACTTTTCCTTGGGCATACTCCTCCACACAAATACTGAAGACAGGCCACAAACAAGAAAACTTCGTTATCATTGCTCCTGTTTCCAAACAGAAGATTTTGCTTAAAGACTCTTTTGAATATTATACATTCAGTGTAAGTCAATAAAAATCTACACTACATCATACTGCAGTGCTCAAAGATTTCCCCAGATAATACACAAACCAGCACAAAGCAGTTTACCCTCATGTGACCTAAGTGAATATGCCTTTGCTGACAATCACAAATGCCCCAAGCACAGCTGTATTAATTTCACTTTTCCTCCACTGCATTTGAATTGATTTATAGTTCATCTACACCCTGTTCAAGGCCAGCCCATCTTTCTAGTGATCATCTTCATCTACTGTATGTACCAGGAATGTTACAATCACTGCAAAAAACCATGGGATGTGAAGCAGGCAGATGGAATCACCCCAAGATCTCTAATCCATCAGGTTAGACTCCTGCTTCTCTCCTTCTCACTATATTTATGCTGATTCCTACTTATAACCACACCCCAGACCTGACTGACAGGCTTCAGTTCTCTGGGGGTTGTGTGATGCTCTGTGGTAAAATTTGACTGTGGCAAGATAAGTGGAGAGAAGCAATTTTTTAAAATACCATTTTCATCTTCAAGATTTACCATGTAAAGGTATTTTTCAATAACTCCTGAGAGTTTGCCTTTAGAAAAAAAAAGAAATTAAAAAAACAACTGAACATCTGGTGGCTTTCTCACATCAGGGTTTAGAGCAAGTGTTCCTCTCTTAAAGAACAAGTTAATTAGGATAAGATGGCATTTTTAGGATTTGGGAATTCTGTTAATCAAGTAAAAATCGAGGTGTTATTATTCCCTTATGAATTTTTAATCTTTTCAAGACTACAGCTACCCAGCTATTTTCCCCAACCATTGAGAACAGTTCTAAAAAAAGAGCTGAGGTTTCCATTTTCCAATTCCCTCCCATAATAATTGTTAAATTTTGGGAAAGATGGACAATAGTTTTAAGGTGCAGAAACATATACTTTCTTAAAAATCACTTAAAATACATCCTACCAGCTGAAAGGGAATACACAAGGGATTGAATTTCTTAGCAGTGAAAACCTACAAAAACCCTCAAAACAACTAGATTGGTAATATAAAGCAGATTGTGCTGGGGTAGAGTTAACTTTCTTCTCAGTGGCATGTGTGGGGATGTGTTTTGGATTTGTGCTGAATGCAGAGTTGATAAGACAGAGATGTTTTTGTTATTGCTGAGCAGGGCTTACACAGAGCCAAAGCCTTTTCTCCTTTCACACTCCACCCTGGCAGGGAAGTTGGAGGTGAATGGGAGGCTGGGAGGAGACACAGCCAGGGCAGGTGACCCAAACTGACCAAAGGGTTATCCCAGACCATGTGACATCATGTTCAGGATACGAAGTGGGAGAAAGAAGGTGGAAAGAGGGGCACATTTGGAATGGTGGCATTTGTCTTCCCAAGTCCCCGTTGCACAAGATGGGCCCTGCTCTCCTGGAGATGGCTGAACACCTGCCTGCCCATGGGAAGTGGTGAAGTAATGACTTGTTTTGTTCGGCTTTTCTGCACATCTTTTGCTTTCCCTATCAAACTCTTTATCTCAACCCATGAGTTTTCGAGTTCACTCTTCCAATTCTCTCCTGATCCTGCTGCTGAAGGAGGGAGGGAGGGAGTGGCTGTATGGGGCTTGGCTGGTGGAGGGGGTGAAACCCCAGCAGTTCTGTTTGGTGCCCAGTGTGGGGCCCAAAGGGTTTGGAATAACAGCAGATTCAACTGGGATGTACTGGACTGAACTTAACAGCTCTTAGTGCTGTTCAGCCAGGAATCAGCAGGCTCTTGTTCATGCCATGGGGCTTGATTACCTGATTGTGTATTAGAATCTACTGCTCTGTAGTGGCCACTTCTTGCTTTCCCTGTTTGCTGTAATGCTGCACTGCTTATCACCTCACTGAATTGTGCCTGGGAAGGTTTTCGAGTTCGCCATGGGCAGGAGTTGGGCTGGCAGGTGGCCAGGGCACAGCTACTGCACTGCACAGGGTGGATACAGCCAGCAGGGCAGACACTGATGTGTATAAATTGTATTCAGAGCTGCTTCAGACTCGTCACTGAAGGGTAACATGCTGAAGGCAGGTGATTGTTTAAACAGCTTGCATTCCTCTCATATGAGTGGAAATCACAGTGACAGAGTACTTTTGCTACAAATGAGTAAAATTTTGTGACTAACTTCTTTGCTGCAGAAATTAAAGAGTTCAAATCCAGACTGGTCAAAAAAAAGTTGTTTTAAAACACAACCTTGGGCTGGAATTGTTCATCAGCTATCAAAGCTGGTTGTTTACTAGCTTTCCCCTGGAGGATTATCCAGGAGGATGAAGTGGGTGTAGCTATTCCCATGAATATCTTTTGATTGCTCAGGGACAGCACTGGAAGATAACCAGCATAGCTCAGCTATTTATATATCCTGAAAAATCTGCCATCATAATTTATTTACATTTAACGGTAGAAAAAGCCTTAAAAATATGTACATGTATATGCAACATACTGGCTGGGAAAACCCAACAGGTTTACCCTTGTATAGAGTATTTAACACATAAAAAGAGTAATTTTCCCTTATTGTACCTGTCTGCATTTACTACATTATCTTGATCACAAAGACAACCATTTCCAAAATACAACTTTAAAAAATACATTTAAGATAAATAATCATAGCTGTAACAAAAAAGTATCTTTCAGAAGCAGCAAGACGTGTTCATCAGTCAAAGGTTATATTCAATTACTGAAAAGGAAATTACACAGAAGTTAGAAATACCGATTAAGACCAATGCAGGACTGTTTGAGATTCAGTACAAGCCTTTACACCTTTATCTACTGTTCCTTTCATTTGCAAGAATTACCAATCAAGAAGCTGTGGGCTCACTCTCAGATTTCAACACTTGATTAGATGCTTTCAGTATATTCTGATTTGTTTCTGTTTGCAAAAGTGTGACTGTGACAACAAATCACACAGAACTATTTCATTGTTACCATGGAATTCTACATATTTTTATACTTCAGGGTATAAATTGATGATCATTAAGTTGAGCTTTTCATGCTATGTGGTATAGAGTTGTAACAATTGTGCTGTAACAGAGGCATTCAGCTCTATCCATGACATGGCTTGCAGGAACCTTGCAAATCCAGTATAATTCAACAGCACAAAAAAAAGTGAGGAAGCAACATAATTGACTCTATTTTGCTCACTTTGGTAAGTCTCAGCTGAAAAGAAAGCCACAGACTGTTCTTCTCTTTATTTCCTGTTTTAAAAAGTGAGGGATAGAAGATATGGATAGGCAACCTGAATCCAGCACAGTGTTTGTGTTTCTTTTAGAGTCCCTAGCTTGGTCACAGTCAGTGAGAATTAGGGACAATGTACAGCAGTGCTCTGCTGGGTTCCAACAATTCCTGCTGTTCCAGTGTTCCTGCAGTTAATAGCTGCCCCTCAGTCACACGAGTGCACCTTTTTTGGGACTGACAGGATTCATGAGAATAATCCTGTGCAGTCAAATCATGGGGCCATACAATGGAGTTACTGTAGGCAAACAGCCACAGCCAGGCAAAACCAGGGCAATGGGAATGCCCATGGAAGATAGAAGTGTAAACCTAAGGGATTGATCCTGAACACAATTCACCTTGCTTGCATTCAAAATCAACCTGCCAAAATAATTAATACTACTTTGTCATAGATTTTTTTTTTTTTTTACAACAGCAAATGAAATCATCACAAAAGCTCTGGATAATAGATGGTGCCTTTGCAAATACTCCCTGCATGGAGCTTTCCCGAGTTTCGAAAGAGGGTTGGACCACCCCCCATTTCAGTATGGCAGGCACCATATAAATCACTAAATCAATCATTCTTCCACCAGCAATGAAGTTTGCTGCCAGTTCTGAGGGAGGCAGGCACGGTGCAGCCGGGGCTGATAGCGGTCCCTGTGCAGAGCTATCAGCAGATGGCTCTGCTGGCCAGGCTATGCTCAACCGGAGCTGCAGCTCTGCCAGGAGTGGGGCTCAGCTCACACATCCAGCATTGCCAGACAGACACAGAAAAAAAGATGCTCAGGACGCCTTAGTTATTACTTAATTGCGACTTGAACAGACTCTTTAGTTCCGTTATAAAACTTTTCTTAATAGCAGTTACACATGCAGCACTTATACAAAGGTAGGAAGTACAGATGTAACAGCCTGAAAATGCTAACCATTAGGTAAGGGAGAGCACACCCAGAAGGGTCAGGCAGCTGAAGTACACATTTCCTTTGGAAGTCTGTAATGCAAAGAGAGGCAAAGACTGCCCCTAATGTGGGGGTGTCCTGTTACAAATGTTAGTTGTGTTACTAACAGAGTCATAAAAGGGACTTTTGCCATCAGTCAACCACAGTTATATAAATTATATGTTCACTGACTGCAGGCCTCTCCAATTTAATTCCTGGAGAGATCCCAAACACAAAGGGCTGTCCAACAGCCCCAAAAGCAAGAAATTTGATAATTTTTTTCAGCAGAAGAGCCCTAATGTGCAGAAGATTCCTCATTAATGCTTATAACCCTCCATTTCCTTTTACCTCATGATGGAAATTTCATTTTTCTGGGAAACAGGATCCACTTCTTGAAGTGCAGTGACTCACTTAAGCAATTCTCTTTGGTAAACTTGGATGACAAATGCCTTCCAGTACTGTCAGGGAAACTAAGATACTTCCTTTCTCAAGTAGCAGAGGACTGAGACACCAAGATGGGACTACAAATTCCTACTCCCAGCAGGTCTGACCTTCATACAGAGTGGGAGTGCCTAAATTTGCTAGAAGCATTGCTTTATAGGCGTGTGGTACCTGAACTGGCCTTGGTGGGACCAATTCAGGTATCTGTGCACCTACAGCTCAATTTTATCAATAGCTGGAAAATCTCCAGCACCCTTGTTGCACCCTTGTGCAAGGGTGCAATGGCAATAATCAGTCTGCATCCAAAGTCATAAAGAGGCTGTATAACCCTGGATGCAGATTGATTATTGTCATTACTCCCTTGTACAAGGATGCAACACAAAGGATAAAACAGTATTTAAAGCTAAATTGAAGACAAAGAGTCAATGAAATCATATTAGTACTCCTCCAGTGGAGAACCAGCCAAGTACTGATTTAAAAAGGCACATTTCTGTAATTTGCAGCATGCTTTGGTTCCTGCAGCTATACTGCAACCTCAAGCTTGCAAGTCATGTCTCTGGTAAGTCTGAGGAATCAAAGTTGAGGCAAAATGCAAGCAGCATGATGGTGGATGTGTGCCTGGAAATATTATTCTGCTTTCACTTACACAGACATTTGAGTAACACAGGCTTAGAAGACTCAGCCTGTGGTTTAGCCAAAATGACAATATTGCTCCATTAAAAGAAAAGAAGGTTAATGGCATTCCCACACAGAACACATGAAATACGAGTGCCCAGCATGTGTTTTAATAGCAATCCATCTACATTAAGTACCATTCCCATTAATGTTGTGCCTCTTGTAAAGGAGCACTGAAATAAATGGAAATCCTTAGGCTGAGCTCAGTGAGCCCTGGATTGCAGTCTCAGAGCTATCATTTTTATACTGGAGGCAACACTTCAGCTCAGTAATGATTTCTCATAAATTTGAGAGTTAGACATGGGAGGAACCTCAGCAATACAAAGAAAGAAAATTGATCTGAAATGTACAGAAGTGCCCCACTGCACTTAAATGCCGGTCCAGATTTCCTGCCCTAAGCAGCCAAAATGTGTGCACTTCCTCATTTGATTAAACTTGTCTTTCAAGCTACCTCAGGTTCTGATAAGAAATGGACTGTGTCACTCTACAATTACATGGTGCCTTTCACATATTTTTTTTCACTTGATTTCCCAGCTGCCTCTTAAATTGCAAACACAGCCTGAGAATTTCTGCATTTTCTCTCTACTGGGCAGTGATGCAGGCTAGATAAAGTGGGCTTCTTCATTCAAGCCTTCTGTCCCTCCAATTCACCCACAGCACTAGGCACTAGTCAGACATTCACAGTCCTGAACTAACATCTTGGATGACTTCAAATCCTCAAGAAGTTTTGGGAAATGGGGAAAAATCTATTAGGAAAAGAACTTCTGTGACAAATTTCGTCTTTCAGGCCAACTGCAGAACTGATGTTCTTGTTCCCTAAACAAGTAAAGAGCCCATCCACATGAATGTACTGTTTTACAGACAGCGACACCAAGAAGATCAATTAATCTAGCTGCAAAACATGCTCCTTGCCATGATAATGTATTTGTGAAAATACAGGAATGTACTAATCAGGGGGGTTAGAAATGACCTTAACAGCTCCTGTGACACACTCTTATTGGATTTACATTTACCAGCAAACCAAGAAAACAATTTGATAATTTTAGCACAAAGCAGACAAAGAAGGATTTGCTAAGCTGCTTAGAGCCTGGCCCTGAAATGTTGGAAAGGTTCAGGTTAATGTACATTCACAGGATAGGCACCATGGACAGACTATCTCTGACATGAACCATGTTTTGAATCTCTGAGGCCATCTTATGATCAAGAAGGTATCTCATTCTACAGCAAAATTTAGCATGGGAAGTATTTTATCAATCTGACAGAGGGAAGAATCAATATTATTTCATTATATCATTATTTGAAGAAGATTCTCATCACTGTTGAGACCCAGGTATGTAAGATATTCAGTAGTGTGAACAGCATAACTATGTTACATGTGTAAATTTAAACAAAGATGAATATAAACTGACTTGCCTTTAGCTATTATTCAAATCACTAAAGTGATGGATAAACACATTTTTTTCTTGGGCTTTTTTGAAATCTAATGCATTTTAACAGCTGTTTAAAAGCCTTCAGTGTTTTAAAAATACAATTTGCATAGGCAATTGTCACATGCATTACTCGAGCTGTGGGATCTGCTTCTGGAAGGGGTGAGTATTCAGAAATCCAAATGTTCCCCTTAATCCCATATTCCTAGAATGTGATTTTGCATAATGGTCACAAGGAAACAAAAATGCCACTACAACAGCATTAGCTTCAGCTGGTTTTGTTGACATCCTATTTTACTTCACAAATGAAAACTTAATGTAAATTTCAGCCAGTTGCATATTATAATAATAGATCATTTTGAATGCACTTTACCTCTCTGATTCTCACCATGGTTTGTCTGCACAGCAGGTCAAAATTTCGTTCTTTTCTCTGTTCTGCAGTCTCAACCATTATAATCCAATTAATAGCTACTGATGCAGGAGAATTGTTCTTTTTAATCTTTATTATGGATCTGTAGTTTCTTTATTTGCCTTTCTGAGGAGAATGAACCTTTTAGCAGCAGCACTGATGCATTTCTGAGCATATGTATTCAGTCACATTTGTAGTAGTAAACCAGTAAATTTTATAAATGCATTCAGGGCCAAATAACTGTTATAACCTGATACAAATTACTATATGTATGTAGTATTTTTTAGTAAACTTGATTCATCTTTTCTATCACTGAGAATCTTTTCATTCATGTAACAACATACACTGATATCTAACAGAAGAATATCCACAGTCCTATTGCTTTTCATAAGGGAAAACAAATAATTTAAGTCATATTAGATTAATATTTACACAGAATGGCTATGCTAAGTCTATGTGAGCTCAGAAGACAAAACACATTCAACATCTTAAAACTGTGACAGCCTAGACACATTACCAGGCAGAAAAAAGAACCCCAGAAGCATAATGTAATATTTATCCAGCATTAAATTGAGATTATTTTACATTCAGATACTTAAATAACAAATTCCCATGTAAGTAATTATAATGATATGCATTGGGCCTATGAAAATACACTTATCCTTAACTTCTGTAATAAGCTTCACATACTTTCTTTTTCAGACTTGCCTTTCCTCAGCTCCCACTGGCTTTTCCTAAGAAACAGGGTATTCAGGATCTCAGATGAGAGGATTTCAGCATTCAAATTTCAGATAAGAGTTTTCTTGATACTAATATTATTGCAAGGTATACAGTTACTCTTACTTTGAGTAGAACCTCAATCACACATTGTTTAGAACAAAGAGGGCAGACCTCTCAGATACATTTTCTAGGTATTCACAGCAGTCCTATCACCACTTAGTCAGATAAGTAGCATCACTAAAAGCAATAAGCAAAGCAGACACAGTAGTTGAAGACTATCTAAAGAAAACACAGGGAAACACTGTAAGATGAACATATAGAAATTACTAAAATTAACTCTCATCTGCCAGGCATGTCAGCTGTGGGAAATTACAGAAGTTTATTGTGATATTGCCATTATAGCAGCAATAATGTGCTGGAAGACTCCATGTTCAGTCCTGCATGACAAATCAATACCATAGGTCAACTATGATTAGCCTAGTCATGATGTGCTTGATGAATATTGATGACAGTTATACAGCTGTGGTATATCAGATGCTTTTGAGAGCGATTCATGAATATAAAAATCATATTATCAGCAGTAATCTATTACATTTTAAACAATAAAGTACAGACCATTAATACTAAGGAAAAAAAAAATCTGGGGTTACCCTATGCATACCTCTTCATATTGTATGTAAACAGCTAGAATCATAACATTTGAGATTCAAAATCAAAACATTGAACTATTGAATCTATGCAGATTTGGAGGAAAAATTACTTGACCCTCTCCAGTTATTATTATAGCAAGGTTCATAGTAGTACTTCTACCTAATTTCTAAATTGTGTGACAGAGCTGTGAGTTTTTGACCAAGCCAGCCTCTCTGGCACAGGGAAGCATAGCAGAGGAGGGGCTGTCTTTAACTAGTCCTCTCTGTCACAAAGCACTGTGCCAAAGAGGCCAGATTTAAGACACCTCCTTATGCCTATCAATGAGGTACAGTGAGCACAGCATCCTCCCTCCCTCTCTCCTTCCCCCAAAAGCCTTGCCATCAAATATTAAACATAAATAATTCTCCTTGGGTGAGAAACAAACGCCAACCACCCCCTCCCCAAACAAATACCTATTATAAATGGCTGAGCTAATATGATCATATAGACATGGTGACATCCAACCCTATGGATTCATGAACAAACTACTCTACCAGCATGGAAAAATTATTTATACACAAGACAGCAGGAAGAACTCATGGAGCAATGGCATTTGCCATAGCTTTGTTTGTCCTTTAAGCCAGAAGAACTGTGCCCTCAGAAACAACTGCTGGTCAGAAAAAGAACTAAGGAACTTAGTGAAGAGAATTAGTTTGCTGTTTCTCAATTTCAAGCAATATTTTGACATTTCAGGATGAAAAAAGATATTGGTGATTCTGACTTTTCCTTGGTGTCCATGAAAAGCAGTGCCCAAGGCATTACACCAGCAGTGAATCCTTCCCCGTGGAGTGGCACATGGAGGTCAGTACTGCTCTGTCCTAAAGCTTTGCCTTCTTCTAGTAAAACATGCAAATAAAGTGGTAATTTCTGCTCTTCTTACTGTTGAATAATCCAATATGTTCATGGGAGTAAATGCCCTAGTTTAAAGAAAACATAGTTAAAAATTTTACAGCTATATTCCAACTATTTAAAAATGGAATTGGATGAATTCAGAAGTTTAGAGGTCTGGAACTGAAGTAATGACTTCTTTCACTCTGTAAAACTGAGCTTCCCCCAAGAATATTCTAACTCAAGTTAGAATAAAATACACTCAACTTAGTACAGTACTACAGTACAACTTAGGGGAAAAAATTCACACTTTTTGATGGCACAATTAACTAACCTATGTTTTATCTTTCTTTTTTTCTAACAATTTTATACAAAAGATAAGACTGCTCTCGGAAATTATTGGACTGTATTAATAAAATCTGTCTTTCATATACCTTCTGACTGGCAGCAGCCATTTTTGGAACTGAGTGTGTGTCAATCTGCTATCCTTCAAGGATTTTCTATCTTCTCTTTGGATTCAAAATAACTTCAGATGAAATCAGACTAAATTACATTTCTATAATAAATTTTCTTCATGTTTGAATACTGCCAACAGTATTTTGAATAAATCTATCCTAATTTAAAGCCTGCTTCTGCTGACTTTCCCCAGTTTCATACTCCAGAAGCACTACAGTAAAACCAACAGGAATATATTTTGGGTATTTATTTATTTATATAAAGCACAATTTGACATTTAAATAGTTACTCGTTTTAGAAGACAAGATCATTACAATATATATTTTTAAGGTGAACTAAACATGATGCTGTATGGATTTTCTGTACTGGGTTTTTTTTTTGGCTGCTATTGTATTTTTGTTTGGTGTTTTTTGGTTTTAGGGTTGTTTTTTTTTTTCTTTAGTTTGCTTAATTAGGAAGTTGATGTCACTACCAGAAACATGTTGCATTGCTCAGAGATGGATTTTATAGCTACACAACACATTTTTCCCTCCCTCTAGAAGTGATTTACAGTATGTGTGTAAAAAATTACTCTTCTTAATAGAACCTCCTAGTAATGACCTTCACATTTTCAAAAAAAAGCAGTAAAGTCATGAGACTGCAGTGAATAGATAATAGCATAAATGTTACTTTTAAATTAAATACTGCTAAAAATAAACCAGACATTGATTTCCAAAAGGTTGTAATAGCAGTGTAGCACAATGAGACTTTTTTGATGGCAATATCTGCACATGCACTATTGCTGGGAGCAAACAACACAAGCTGCTCATGACAGATTTTTAATTAACATGTTTTACCTCCTCCAAATTGAGAGGATGGTGTAAATCAGAGCACCCTCTCTGACTTAGAGGGAGTACTGCCAACATGCTTCAGCTGAGGATCTGTCCCCCAGACCTGCCTGTTGCACTCTGGGTTTAATAAAAGTGTTCTGAGCCTTAGCAATCAGATCTAATCACACAGTCTGTCTAATTTGGTTCCACAGAGGCCTGGTTTCCTTAATGCACAATGGGTATACATGAATGGTTCCCTTTACATACTAATGAACAATAATAATGTGAGGCTATACATGCCCAAGAAGAACAGACCTACCAATGTAATACAAAGCCTAACTTCCTAAAATATATTTATGTCACTGGAACAAAGTCAATATCCAGTGGCCAGGAACTCAAGCTTTACATCTGGACAAAGAAGAACACATAAAGCAGCACATGCTCACACCTGGGCAGCCAATTACCCATTTCCTTATGCCCATCCCCATCCCCTTCAGAGTCATTCCCCAGGAAGGACATTTACCAGCTCTGTAAAATCAGCAACTCACATGCTAAATCCTCAAAGTCCCTGCATGAAGCAATTAATCTATAATGAAACCCTGCATACCAACCTACAGCTCTCACCACATGCCTTACCACTTCTGCACCCTGCATGTATGGCCCAGAAGCATTTATAGGCAGAAGGAGGGAACTCTTTCTTCACCATCTGATGTCCTTGAACCCCCACTCCATGACACAGAAACTCTGACTCAGAGAAGATTGTTGCCAGCTTGCCAGACAAGCAGAGTTGTTCTTTGGAAGCCCTTGTATAAGGCAGACCAGAAGGTAATGAAAGCAAAGAAACAGGCCTTCTGAAGTGATTGAGCTTCCAAAGTTTCATAGAATTTGGAGTCTTTAGGTTTCTGTTTCAGGGAAAGTTTGAGAGTGTTTGCAACAAGGAGACTATATTAAGCCTTGCAGGTCCATCATATCCTACCATTCTGTGTAACCTCCACTTCAGCAAAGGAAGAAGTGTTGCACATACTGTAGAGGCGCTGCAGACTGTAAAATCTGGCCAGGTCTAGACTACTGTTTTGCAAGAACAAAGTGCAGTGTGTGCATGCTGATGTCACAGTGTCAGAAAAGCTTCTCCTGGATGTAAATACATGAGGAAAGGAGGGTACTTATCAGAGATGTACTTCACTTAGTGCAGCTTCATCCATTCATTAGGATTCTACCAGCACAAGTGGGGTTTCATTTGTGTAACACTCAGCTTCTGTCATTTGCTAGTGAGATGAAAGTAATCCTGTGAGAATTAGCCCTCCAATATCGTGGGCAAATTAACTAGCATCTTTGCCTTTGTTTTTCCTGTTTAATAGGGAATGTGTCAGGGGGGAGGGCATGTGTGTGTGTTAAAAATAGATGACTAAAATACTTAGATGCTTATTAAGCAGTGGAATTCAGTTTAACATGTCCTGCAGGCTGTAATATTAGCATGTCTAATGAGACGGGCACAACACGGAACTCTAATGACATCCTATAAAATGGATCTGGAGACAAGTACATAAACACCCATAGCTAATGAAGCTATGTTTATACTAGAATTTTTGTTTTCCTATGCACTCATCATTTTTAACCTTATGTTGTGAAGCAATCTGTGAATACATGAACTGGACTAACAGAAGATGTGCTCCAGATGTGCATACGAAGTGCTCTAATTGATATCAAGCAGGCTACGGAACAAATTGGGACATAATCTAAATTAAATCAAAGATATGCGTAAAATATGGATTTTGAGTCCTCTGGAACAACTGTTTGTTATTTTTTTCTTTAAAAATCTACTCCTATTTCTCCCTTTTTACTTGCCACTATTACAAGAGCTCAACTTAGAGGCTCTGCTCATGTGCCCCAAAAATACAATCAAACAAAGGACACAAAATGTGTCGAATCACATTCCTGGTGAAAGCAAATGACCCAACTACATCTAGCCTGATGCTAAAATCTGAAATTGTCAATTATTTAGGTGTTAGAGGCATTACTCAACACCCGATGTCATTCATACCCATTAAATGTCATCAACAAACAATATTTACCCAACTGAAAAGCACTGTTACTGTTCTGAGTAAAACACCAGCAGTCTGGCTAGGAAATTGGACTGCCTAAGAGACTAACAAAAAACTCCACTCTCACTAATTTTCAGCTACACTAATAACATTAAACTATTATCTTCTGTCTCCATCCTTATTTACCAAATTTAATATATTTGCTCTCTCTTTCCGACAATTTTAGTGCCAGCTGGTACCTACCTTTTCCAGCTTTCTGTGCACCACTGCTGATGACTAAAAATAGGTGACACCCATTAAACAAGTTCATGTCCTGCTCTCAGTGTTACACATTCCAAACCAAGGGAACAGTCAAGGAGCAGAGAAAGGACTTGGAACTCAGAGGTCAGGTCTAGTGTGGTCACTGCCACCACAAGCACTTCCCACAACTGCAGGATGACAGGAGATGATCACAACAGTGCTGGGTCACATTACATCAGTTTCATCTATATTAATCAACAAAGGCAACCTGAACAGAGAGAGGTTTGGACTTAACTAAAAGCAGTTTTTGCCCTAGCATCTGAATAAGCACCTGAAATAGCAACAGTGTTCTGGACACATCTGCATAGCACATTTTGGCATTTACAATATGTGATTTCAGACTTGCACAGAAAGTAGCCACGCAGTCCTCAAGATCTAGGACATCTGCCTACAACTTCCAGCGTGTACTACAAAAAAGAACCAAAATCCTCGGAAACAATTATTTCTGCTGTAGTAATTAATTACTACCCTGAGACATGCCGCTCTCTTCTTTCACTGAGTATTTGCACAAGAACACTAGCAATGCTACCAATACTAAATAATTACTACACTCCTATAGGCCAGGACCTTGCCAAATTCCAGTTGTCAGTAACTGTGCTTAAGGTAGCGCTTTGGACTGACAAGGCTTTTCTGAATGAATTTAAAGGAGTGAAAGCTTGCAAATGGCCTCTTAAAAGACTTCCCAGGACTTCCTCTTTTTTTAATTTAAAAGATTTCACAAATAGCTAAAATAAATAAAAAGGGGGGGAGGGGGAACCTACTTGGATTCCTGTACCTACTGTTTCTGCCTTTACTCTTTTCATAGTGCTACCAACTTTTTCTACTTCAGGCCTTAAACTTGCAAGAAGCTCCCACTGGAGTCCTGTGGAAGACCGTGTGGTTGCTCACACATGAAACGTTGTGCAACAGCACCTTGTGGTGAGACAGTGACTCGTTCTGTGTGTGCACCATGCCCAGCACAACCAGGCCCTGACACCACGCAGCTCCCTGGCACGGGAGCTGTACAAAGACCAGACTGAACACAACTCCACGAGGTGAGGGTGAAGCGATGCTGTCGTACGGGCAGTGGCGGCAACCACAGGGGTAACACCAACACCACGGGCGAGGAGAGAGAACCGGGGTTACCTGCTGGGCCTGCTGCAGCAGCTCCATCCTCTCGTGCAGGATCTGGCTGTCAAACTCCCGGCTCTGCCTCAGGATCTGCCGCCGCACCTTCTCCACCGCCGCCCGCAAATCCTCCCGCTGCGCCTCCGTCAGCGACTCGCTCGCCCGCCGGCCGGGATCCTGCTGCAGGGCATTATACAGCGTGGCTTCCAGCTCCTGGATTTTCTAATGCAACCCAAATCACACACAGACAGGCTGACGTTTGAATCCAGCCAGCAAACGACCCACCAAGAGCTAGGGGAGAAGGCTAGCAAGCGAAGGCTGAGGCAGGAGGACAGGATGGACACAGACAAGTAGACAGAAAGCAGCAAGCGTGAGCAGTGAGGAGCATTCCACACAGAGTGCACGCAGCCTCCCAGCACGGATTGACACCCAGGAGATGGGTCCTGCTCTAGCAAATCACTGATTCTTCCCTTTAAGAAAGATTCAGAAGATAGGTCTGCATTCAATACCTGATAAAACTCCAAATCCTGATGCTGAACATTACAAATTTAATTAAAACTAACAGATTTCCTTCAACTGCAGCTGAATTGTTAAGCCATCCTATAAAATAAAAAGACCACAGGAAAAACTGTGAATAGAAATCCCACTCTCCCTCTCTGTGGCCCTAGTGACCTGATATCCATGGCTCAGTCTACGTCACTGGCTTAGCTCCAAGCTGCCATAAGCAGTGAAGGAAGGAACACTTGTATACACTAATCCCTCATCCATCTCTTGCTGTCTGCCAGATTCCTAACATGATTCTCGTGCACGGACCAAAGCTGCAGTACTTTGCAAAGCAGAAAACACTGGAGAACTTAGCGTTCACGTGGAGAATTGTATTCCCAAGAGGAAAGGAAGGAATCGTGACAGTGTTTCCTTGTTTACTGGGGTTAGTATGATCCTATCAAAAACCAGCAGCCAGACTAACAATATTTGGATCAAGAGCATCCGACCACATCCTTCTGGCCCTCGTAACACCTTTGTGAGGTAGGTAATTTCATCCATATTAGTGATGCATAAACAGCTGCACAGAGAGGTTAAATGGCTTGCCCAAGGTCACAGTGCTAGAAATAGTGCCTGCTTGCTTTTATCTCTGTTATCTGCTCTGAGCACCAGACCTTGCTTCTCCAGAAACATTTTCCACATAAGAAACATTTACAGTGTATAAACAGTGCTTCAGGCCATTATGTTTTGATTTCCCAAAGTCTAACTATTAGCAAAGTTATGTGTGTAGTTTTACCAATTCCTGGGTAATTCCTAATCATTGTTTAGCCTGAGAAAAGGCAAGGTTGCAGCTTCCCTTTTTGAAAACAAGGAAGGGTAAGGTTGGATAGGATTGCGCAGGAAGGAATTGCATAGGAAGAACAGGCATTCCTGATTTAGGATAGGTTAGCAGCAGTAATACTTACAAATGCTTCAGGAAAAATACTGGAAAAGTTCTAAAGTAATTTCTGGTGTATTTTAGCAGTCACAGTTTTTTTTTTTCATACATAAACCAGTTTTTCCCATTCCAGATGTACCAACAAGATGTTTGCATATCATAGAATAAAAAATGCAACGCAAAAATGTTACACTTGTAAGTACTATAATCCATTTCCTAAACTTTTGTTTAAGAAATAGTTGATTTCTAGTCCAGCAGGAAAAAAAAAAGTAAAAAAGAGTCCTATTTATAATGAAAAGAAAAAAACAAACAAGGCCTGCATTTTATCAGATCTGTTCAAACAGAAAAATTTAATGACTTTTCTTTTCCTACCATGTATGCCTGGTCCAGAGCTTGCTTCCTGTAGTCGAGTTCTTCCTCTAAATAACCCTTCTGTTTACTGAACAGGTCCTGAGCAATAATAAAAACAAGGGAGTGTTTGTTCTTTATCCTAATTAATGAAGAATCATAAATGTCATCATTTTTATGCAAGCCTTCCACTTGAAAGCAAAAGAAAACCCATAGTAAATGACCACATTCATCCTAAGGATAGTTGGAATACCGAATTTACAATATTAGCACTTCAAATCTGTGTATTATATTAACATGTTGTACTTAGAAAGCATTGACTTCTACCCCTGTACAAACCTGCCTGGACCTGACAGAAGTGCACAGAGCAGCAGAAGGTGAGTGGGGATGTACATGCATGTGGTCCAACAGCTGGAAATTACACAGGGCAGGCCAAGGGAGGGAAAAGAGAAACAAGAGAGGGCACTTTATGAAAATATCTCATGGAAATATTATCCTTAAGGAAATCATGGGGCAAGCCTTAATTGCTGTTGTCTAATCTGCTCTTCTAGGCAGGAAACCCCAACATGCAGGGCCACAGCTGGACTCTGCAGCACCGTGACGTGTCACGGAAGCTGAAGTGACAACTTGGTCCTCAGCTTGTGCAGGCAGGAGGCCACTTTGAAACAGGTGAAGTGATGCCCAGAGAGGTTGAGTGACTAGCTGAAGAGCTGAAGATGTTTTCAAGATACTTAAGATTTACAGGGATTGTTTACTTATGTTCTTAAAAATCAAACTCCTCAACTTTCACGGTTTATTATTGATAAGTTTATTATCTATTATATGTGAGCCCCACAGCCTGGCGTTTCAGTGGAACTCAGTATCCAAAACATGGTATTTCAAGCAAGTTGTGGACATTCAAGAGATTGCCTGAATAGTCAAGCCTTCAGAGTGTTTTGAATCATAGAATCATAGAATCCAGTTTGGGTTGGAAGGGACCTCAAAGATCATCTTGATCCAAACCTGCTACCATGGGCAGCGATACCTTTCCCTAGACCAGGTTTGATGATAGTTAGTAGAACATAAAATAGTTACTTAGTTTTATTAGCTTTTCTGTCAAAGCAGGTTTTCACACTCAAAAGAATTAGTCATAGAACAAAAAGCAGAAAAGCCCTATCACTGAATTTAATATTTTCTATCATTCTTCTTTCTAATCAACAAACTTTTGCATTTCCTTAACATATAGAATAAATGCCGAATTAAATGCATAGGGTTCTTAAGATCTTTATTTGCAGCTTTTATTAACAGTATTAAAAAATTCAGATATTGTTGCTCTGGTCAGTTTTATTGGATATGGGAATGCCTTAGAGTCACTTGGCCAAATTTTGCCATCAGACATATATGTGGACTTCTGACAACTTTTCTGTCAGTTGTCAGTGTAGAACTGGTGACAGTAGCAACATACAAGACCAGATTAGACGATTCAGAGGAACAAGGTGCTATTTGTTCTCTGTATATGAAGTATAGTATTTATTATTAATTTATTTTGTAAACTTGGAGTTCTTTTAATTACCTATTAATTAACATTGAAGGCAAACCCAAAGTTTAAGTCAGACCTTGATCTTGGGGGTAGAATTTGGTTGGGAACAGATGGGCATCTAATGCTATGATAGCCATTTTAGAATCTTCTGCTTCAGAATATTCTAAATATGATATTGGTCCTGAAGGGAAAGGGACTCCAACAAGTCCTGTAGGACATATTTTTCAGCCCTTTGTGGACATCTCCAGAGCTCTGAGTTCAGATTTCTCAGTTCAGAACTCTGGAGAATGTGATATGGTATCAGACACCACGTTTATGCAACTGAGTCGCACCGTGACTTCCCAGGTGGCTCATTTTCTGACATGGATGAGTTACAACAACTGCAAGAATGTTGAACAGGATGAAACACCACCATGCACTGAGTGCACAGCAAAGGACAGGCCTGGTCCTGACTTTCTTACAGGTTTCTGACACCACAGGGGTAAATTGACTTGTCTGAGACCATAAAGTGGGTCAGAGCTACCACCAGACCCCAGAAGAGCAATGCAGCTGCCCTGATCATGTTTCTTCTCAAAAGGGATAGTAAAGGCTGCCCACAGAAAGCAAAAGGGAAGGGAACAAGAACAGGACCTCAAACCCTTAACATGGGTTTCAAGGACAACTGAACCAGTTCTCAGTCCTTCTAAAAGTATCATGCTAGAATATAATTTCTCAGCTCATTGAGTCAATCATTAAGGATGCAGATTCTCAGATTGCTGTGCTAAACAAATAGATGCAAGGGCTAACCATTGTAAGACTTGAATATGTTATAGATAATAAGGGGGAAGATAGTATATCAAGTTATAAACCCCCTATTTTTTCCATTTTCTTTACAAAAGAATCCAGTATTTGTGGCCAGTTTCCCTTCCCCAAGCCTTTGTATCTTTCCATAACAAGACTTAAAAATAAAAAAAACTACATGTGGAAAGTACCTTATTTATGTTAAAATACAATCAGTATGACAGGTTACACTCAAGACAGAACATGGTCTGAACACTTCTATTTTTGTTTGTGGCTCAAACACACACTTCTTCAGTGGCCCTGGGCAAATCACTTAACCACCCTGTCTCATTGTCCCATTCTTTAGGATGAATGCAATGCTGCTTATTTATCTACCTGTAAAAGGTGTGGTGAGGATTAAGCATGAATGGTAAACCAAAAAAACCAAACACTCCTTCTAAACTTGTTCAGCACATGGAAAAATATGGTCAGTTGGTTCTTCAAGACAGAACTCCTTTCTGAGGAAACATTCTGTCTTTAGGCATGAAGGCTGTGGGACAAGAAAGGCCATCAGCTTGTCCAGAAGCTGAGTACCAGAGAGCAAAGAAATACCCTTGCCAATTCTCCTAGCATTAAAACATTAAAAAGATGATGCTGCTGCCTGACAAATTAATAGACAAAAAAAGCACAGAGACCATTTGACACTCTTTGGTTAATGTGCTCTCCAGTTATGACTTTGTGCCCTAATTTCTATATATTTTTGCTATTTTTGGTCTATATAGATTTGAAAGTTCTGTCTCACCCCAAAGAATACAAGCAATAGATTGTTTTAGAGACCACTTGCCTATTTTACCAAAAAGCCATCTCTGTTAAGCAGAGAAAGGCAGCAAACCTGCCTAGGATGAAATATATGCACATTACCTTGAGGTGAGTTTTTAGCTAAATGAATTCTACTTTTAGCTATTGTTTCTTACCTTCTCATTCTCCAGGTCTAACATCTTCTGTGTCAGTGCAGCTTCTGTCCCCTCTATCTGTTTCAACCACTACAGCAGTGTAAAGAGAAAAAACAGAAAATCAACAGAGATTTTGAAAAGGATTCTACCAAACATTTTTTAAGTTTGTTGCCAGCACTTCCAGGCATATGCTTCTCCCATGATTTCTATTCACTCCTAAGACACACAGGAATTAACAGGTTGTGAGAGCACAGGCAGAACGGAGGACTGCAGAGACACACTAAAGACTAACAAGTGGATATTTCATTCCTACAGTAAATTAAATGGGCTTTCCCCTGTAAAGCCCAAGAAACAAAACAGACTTGGGTCAAGAATGCAAAATCAACTTGATTGTTTCTTACTCAAATCCTTGTTGGCCTGATTTGTGGAACCATCATCTCACTTCAGGCCTCCAGTCCTGTATTTTTCCAGAGGGCAATTTAAACAAAAGACAAGGTGGACAATTCAGCACTTAATTCTGCACAGTTGGCTGCACTCTTTGTGGAAAAAGGCTCACTTGTAAAACATTGGTAACATTGGTAGAGGGAAAAATAGACAGACAGATGGAATCTCTTGTAGTTGCTACTGTGAATCCCTTACCATTATGGTGACATTCAAAACAATCAGGATGAAGAACAGCCACTGCATTCCAAAGGTAAAAAATTACACACTGTAATGGCTAAATGCATGGATACAAGGTTCTTGCTTAATTGCTAACAACCACCAGGATTATGTTAATATTTACATTTAAGTTTATTGGAATGAATGGGAATGATCAGTTCTGAATTATTTATTTCCCAACTGATCTTCAATAAGGACCCATGACTAGCTTACAGAGAGCAGATTTGCCACCGAAAATTATCACTTTCCTCAAATGCCTTGTTTACTAGCACTGGACTACTCATATCTGCTTTAAGTCTTTTGGTAACCTTTGCACATCAACTCCTTTAATTTAGTGTTTTGGTGAACTCCTTAGGCCTCAGACTCTAAGGAATTAATGACATACTAGCTTTTTCTCCCAAAATTTACATAGGGAATTTCAAATATAAGCTTACAACTTATGAAATGGGAATTCATTACTTCATCATTTTGAACCTTCCACTATTTAAGAGACTGATGAATAAAAATGGAAATTTGTTTGTCTGCTTAGCTTTCTACAGAAAAAAAATTAACAGGAAGACCATACTCCCCAGAGATTCTATTTTCACCATCTTTGTTTTTCTTAATTTCGAAGGTGGCAAGCTGAAGATGTTCCTAAGGAAAGCCTCTTCATGGATACTCAGCAAGACTCTGAGCACTCTAAACCTTTGAAACTGATGGAAATGGGAAATCCTGAGCATCTCACAGCTACTACCCTCAATCAAGTGAAGGGCTGGTTGCACAAATTAGAGATCTAATTTTTTAAGGTATGCAAATGATATGCAAAACAAAATGTTGATTCTGTTCTTTCTATGCCTGTTGGCCTTTCATGAACCAAGGGGCACAGAAGACACAAACAGTACTTTTGGGAGTCTATATCTTAGCCTTTCATAATGGGCTTCTTCCTCTTTCATTTTTAGGATGTCAAGTGCTAAGATCATTAACTTCTCTTTTAATGCCACAACACAGTGAAAACCATAGGGGTTTTAGCCCTTTTCCCCATATTTATTTTGCTTACAGTAATTACTAATTTAAATTAATGATTATTAAATTACCTAATGTAGATAATTTAAGGTATTTACATAAGTAGATTATCAAAATTATATCAATTAAAGCAATTAATAAAATTGCTCAAGTTTTAATTTAAAATATCAGATTCTGAATGTCAACAATACATCAGGAAAGATTTAATAGAATCATATGAAAAGGATGCACAGAGCTTCTTCAAAGAAATATGTAAATCTTTCTTAGTTTTAAATGTCACCCCTTTCATATACAGATTATATTCTCTGAAGGAAAGAACTAGACATACAGAAATGAGTGACCTGATTGATTACTTATCTTGTGCAAACTACTCTTTCTCCATGTCCACTGATTTACAGAGGAAAGAACCACTGACTACTCTGAGCTTTTTCAGTTATCCACAGGAATGAGCCCAAAAGGGACCATGGACACCTTGCAGAGGGCACCTTACAACTGCTCCCAGAGCACTGAGGACACCAGCACTTCTGGCAATGAAGTCTCTTGTGTTAAGTGGCTTTTTAGTATTTTACGCTAAGGGAATACCTCCAAAACATGTTTTTTATTTTTAAATTGGGTTTCTTTCTTAAGTTTGGCTTTACCTCAAGACATCACAATCCCAACATTAATGCAAGGATGAACACATGCTCCAATCCAGATGACCTGACCAGAAAAGCTTTGCTTCCCAGGCAAAGTTACGAGGGATCTTAGAAGACATGGTCAGTTTTTAGCAGAGAAAAATATTTACTGAATTCTACCTTTTCACAGAGGGAAAGCACAGTCCCAGCTTGGATTATTGCAACCTGCTCTTCATTTCTCAAATTCTAAAATACAAAAAGACGGATTTTAAATTGGATTAAAAATTCATCCTTTAACACAAGCAGTAATTTTTAACCACAGTTCAAAAAATAAATCAGTTATATTTAGGATATTTAGGATTATAGACATGACCAAAAAGGATCCCATGACTAGAAGTACTGAAAACTAAACCAAGGGTGCTTAGTTCCACTCTATTTCAGCATGCCAGGCTCCACAACACTTTTTCAACAGATCATTCAATGAAACAGATCATTCAATGAAAATTAAGTGGTTTCAGTCAGGGATTTTTTTCCTGTTTTTGCCAGTTCACTGGACTAAACCTTGCAGCAAGTGAATCTCACTTTCATGCACTTCAGAATTCCAATTAAAGAAAACAATGCAAAGAATAAGTGCTATAGAAACCTCCACAGGACTTGCAACATAACGTGCAAATCTAGAACTTAAAATTAGTATTACAAGGACCTCAATATGCTAAATCTAGCCATAAACTGAACTATGCTCCCTGGATGTATGTGCCCCAAATGTGTGACTAAGATTTTATACTGTATTTAGCAATTAAAGAGAAAAAAGGGGAGACAGGTATCCCAGAGAATCCACTCCTAGCAGCGACAGCCTTCACAGCAGAAGGTGCTACTATTACTACTCAAGAAGGATTATTCACAACTTGGTCTGGCTTTGACTTCTGTTTTGTATCCTTTCACTTTGCCTATTACAGTGCCGATTTTCTGTATCACTCAGTCAAGACCCAATCCTACCTTAAAAAAATACTCTTTTCACTACCATCAGTTTAACTAAAAAATTTAATGTTGTAAAAGCTGTTCCTAACCATTTATATTCTTCATACAAACACATGCATGTAAAAATCACCCTGTGCACTGCTGGATGTCAGTATCTGCTATGGAAAAAAAAATGCTTTAAATTAACCATGAAATTGGAGGTACATTTAAAAGTAAAAAAGTGTTACCCCATTATCTCCAAGAATATCTAGCTTCTTCATAAGTTCAGATATATTCACATCCTGAAAAAGATGTTCAACACTTATTTTTAATGAAGTAGGTCAGAAACAGTTTTTATATGCTACATTTTATGTACCCTTTATTCACTTCTGTGTGTGAAAAGACTTCAAATGTTAGTGAAACATAGTTTTGCATCACAATTTTGAAAGTAATTACTGATACTTTAAGACAAAACCAAAAGTCACTCTCAATTACAATTATCAATTTGCATGTCTGTGCATGAGGGCAGAATGTTCCTGTATCATTCACACTTATCATCCTGCTAATGTGTGCAGAGGAAAGATCAAAACTGAGAAACAGGTTTAAAAGATGTAAAGAGAAAGGGCTTAAAAGACTTCTTCTGTTTGTTTGTTTGTTTGGAGCACCAACCACATCAAGCTATGGAATTTACAAGGACAGAGAGCATGAACAAATAATTGCTAAGAAGATTTGCTTGGTGGTTTCGTTTTATTTTCTTTGTTAAACAAAACCATGGAGTTTCCAATCAGCCTTACAGTGGCAGAAGGGAATGTGCACAGTGGGCTGAACATCCTCCTCCAAACAGTATCAGCTCACAATCATCTTTCTGATTAAAGTCTCATTTCTCTGTCACTCAGGTCTCAGATAATGAACTGAACAACCTATCCTTATTAAGCCTCAGCCACTGAAATAAAGAAAACCACTCCTCTGATTCAAAAAAGAGAGGAATAAATTCATGGAATCACATAATCATAAAATATGCTGAGCTGCAAAGGACATCAGGATCACTGAGTCAACTCCTACACATCATCACCCCCAGGAGTCACACTGTGCCAGAAAGAATTGTCCAAAGACATCTTCAACTCTGTCAGCCCTGGTGCTGTGACCACTTCCCTGGGGAGCCTGTGCCTGTGCCCAAATACCTCCTGGGTGAAGAAGCTCTTCCTGATAAAATTCACATGATGTCTGCATTTAACATTGTGCCAGGATCCATTCCTAGGCCCCAGAACTCTATTTGTTTAAAAAGTTGTTGGAAAACGAAGTGGAAGTGTTTAACCAGAGGTAATTGCATTCTCCTGAACTATCCCAAGTTTGGTCTGCAAGTTACCATGGACCAGGGATCATTTCCACTGACAGCCTGTATGCAGCTGCGCTATTGGAAGGCAGGAAGCCTTGAGAGCACAGGAACAGACTAGTTCATGTTAGTCCAAAATGCTTAATACACATACATAAAGCAAAAGAGCCTTGTTAAATGCTGCCACCCTCAACTTCTACTCATATTCAGCACTTAGAAAAGGCCAACGTGTCAGTGACCCATGTGTGGTGGTGAAGCTTTTCTGTCCTGAGAGGTCCCCTCCCTCTCTTTCTTAAAACCTCAGGGGTGTTCCCAAATGCTACATGAGCTATTTAACTGTGCACATCACTAACTCTGGAATGGTGCAGATCCTAATACACTTGTGTTTGGATCAATGTTAAAAACAAAACTATTGATTTTAATCAGCATTGGCAATGCTGAACAGAAACTTCTTTAGTCAACGAGTTACACTACTGAAGAATGGAATTTACTAAGACATGCAAGCTCTTGCAACTATTGAGCCAGAAATAATAATAATTTATTTCCATATAATGCATAAAGGAAGAATCAGAAACCAAATCAGATTTTGCATCATTCTGGATCTACATTGCTACTTGATGGCTAATAATTTTGAAAAGCACTGAAAACAGCTAAAAGGTCAACTATTTCAGTCTGCCCATATTAGGCAACTGCCCCCCCTTCCAGGTAAGCAAACTGAAAGGCAGATTGAAAAGAATCCACCTGTTTAGGCATATCAAAGACATCAATGGGAAAAAATGGGAATTATGGATCCTGGTACACTGTACCTGCTACAGCCAACATGCAGAATAGAGTAACAGGTAAGCTAAAAGCAGGTCTGGCTCTATTTATAGGTGATATGCTAACTGATGGCTTTTTGTGTGCTTTGGGAGATGAGTATCCAATGAAATATGTCGATAAGAAGCAGTTCTTAACTCTTTTCTTTCAGACTACTCAGCTTCCTAAAATATGCAGGGACAATTTCCGTTTATTTCCTCTAGGGATCATACTGTGCTCATTAAAGCACTGAACAGCAACAAGCCTCCTATAGCTGGATTTGTAAACACGACTAAAAATTCGAGCATAAATCACTAGTGAGTGGCACCGAGATTATGCTCTAGTTACTTGTAAAAAAAGTTACCCTGGCCTGGTGTGCAACATTACTGACAACACAAGTCTGAAATCAATCTGAAGTGAACCAGCATGCAAATCAAGTTGCAGAAATAGCCTGATCATGAGGGAACAGGAGTAAAAAGAGTAATTCTTGCTTCCTTATCTCAGAAAGTAATCAAGGGAGATCCTGATGTTTATCTTGTTCTTGTTCTGAAAGAGTTCCACCTATATGAATGAGTTTTGGGTCTGGCATGTCAAGCTTCAAGGCCCTGGCCTTGGCAATGACTTAAGCGTATTCATTCAACAAACAAAAGCCTCCACTAAATTGGGTGTAAAATAAGGACTGAATGTCGTATTTCTGAACTCAGATGAAGACATTTAGTATCACAAACCTTGTACTGTAGCAAGCCTGACAATGAATCACATCAACATCCATGTTCTCCCCCAGACCAAATGTAAATTACATTGATCAACAGCCTTCAGTTTCACTGAGGAACTCCTGACATGATCAGATCATATTCTTATGAAACCATTTCCCCACTTAAAAATATCTTTTCTTACTAACTTTGTTTTTGCATTTTCTTCCCTGGTAAGTGTCAAACCATTTGTTTGGGTATTAGACTGGTCATTCAAGAAAGGTTCCAAGCCATCCAACCGTTTCTAGTGCTCTGAATATACCTTTATTCCTTCCTGATGGCAGAACAGTTGAAGTGCACTTCCATTGTTTTCAGGGAAGGTGGTTATATGAAGATTAAATGCTGGTGACCTTCGCTCTCTCTCCTGAGGAAAGATTTGTTTAAAAACAACATTTGTGATTATACGTTAACATTTATTCCCCACCTTTACAAAACATATTTGTATATTAAAAAGGCAGATTGCTGCTCTCATTCCATATCTATTCTCTTTCCTCTTACTTTTACCACATTTGAAGAATGTGGTAAATAAAAATTGGCTAAATACAAAGTGTTAGCTGCCAGCTGATTCCATGCTCAGAGTTTCTGCAAAGCTACCTGATGTTCCCCAGCTACAGAACCTTGCAGCACTGGCCCTAATTGACTGGAGCCCTAAAATACCCAGCAAGTTTTTATGTTGATTATAACCTTCTTTAACTATTGCTTTCTTTCATGGAACAACTAAACAATTTAGAAAGAAGAATCTGCAGGAAAAAAAACTTAATCTCTGTCATGAAATAGTATTATTGAACATTTTATTATTAAAATTAAACCTGTGTGTCTGTTCCCTCTTTATTCTACAGACAACCTTCCTATTACAGCATTTAAAATCCCCACTCATATTCACTGCACAAGCCAGGATGTCAGAATATGCTGAAAGGCAGCACTATTCTACAGCTATGATGTTCTTTATGCCAAAAAAAATTATGAATTCCCATTTATCTAAAGCTTATCTTAAGTATATCTAAACTTAACTAGTCCACGTACATAACTTCCATGCATTTCTTCAAAATACCAACCTATGATTTCTTCAGAAGGCAGATATAACATAAAATAACAAACAAGCAATTTTACCTAAATTAAATTTTAATGTGCCTGGGAAAAATGACTGGACTGAAGGCTCTGGGCAACCAAGGCATTGGGTCTTACTCTGAATTCTCTCTGGCCATGAGAACATGAGCAAGAAACACCAGATTTCATCTGCATATTACAAGGGGATGTTTTGGCAACATGAGGTCCATTTTCTCAGAGAGACAACTACTACAAATATTTTAGTTCCTATGACTATCCATGTATTTCTCCATTTCTTAAATCACAAATGAGGTGCTTTAATTGATATGGCAGGCAGGCTGCATCCATTCACTTAAGTTACAAAGCAGAGCAAATCTTGTTCATTACTTAGGTTAAACTCAATTTGAAATTACAAGGTAGAGAGAAAATTCTCAGTAGTCAAGCAATTTCCCCCCTCAGAGGTTTTAATATTTACATCAACAGTCTAATTCTGAAATGGGCTTAAATAATGACTTAGTTGTTGTAAACCAAAACCAGAACCTTAATTCTTTCCCAAATTCTGTTATGATTTTAGATATTGTTAAAAATTCATCAGTTGCTATTGCAATCAACTCACCTAAACTTGCTTCCTTTAACTGATAAATAAATGACTGTATTTTATACTTTACCTAATTTTCATCTGAAATAACTTAACTGCTCTAAAAAATACTGTTCTGATTACCAGAAGAACTGATGGTTTTCCTAAAGCATTGCATTGTCAGTCACATTTGTGTCTACATGCTTGTAGGAAAAAATCTTTTCTTTCAATCACACAAAAATATTTCCATTGTTATTCTGTGAAAGAAGTTTTCCAAGCTTTGGCACATGACAAAACCTTACATGTCATACTGAGCTGTTTTCAATGTGATTCTTCCATGGGAAAAATATTTTTATGAAGGATGCACTGAAGAATATTTCTTCATTCCTTAAGAAATCTTTTTTGGACACTTTTACTTCTAAGAACACCCACACTTTAGGAAGAAATTTTCTAGTGCAACAGCCAATTCAAATGCTAAATTGTTCTGTATTTTACTTTACAGCCCTTTAATAAAATATAATGATCTGTATTAGAAAGTGTATATATTTTTCTGAACATCTACTGAAATTCTAATAACCTAAATTCATTATTTTGAATATAACGGGCTACAAAATCAAAACATATGGTTGATAAAGGATGAAAAAAAGATTAAGAAATGTCAGACAAAAAGAAGGTCCACATAACAGGAAGACATGACATTTTCATCTTTATCAGAGAGGTTACACATGCCAAGATTTTTGGTGAAACGTGCTAGGTGATAAAAATGGAGGAGTGACAATGACAGGTTTCTCAGAGAGTTTATTCTAAGCAATGTTAAGAATGCTGGTGATCTTTGAAGCTGAACAATGTGTCATCAGGCAATACAACCATGTGACAGCTGTGCATCACACACAGATACTTTGGAGTTACTAAATTTGATATGAGACCAATTTGTGAGGGGATGGGAACCGTTGCTTTCAATTTTAATCACAGGCTACGTGTTCAAAGTGTTAATTACAAGTAATTTTGCTTATTTCATTTATGCAAAGTATAGAATTCATTTGCTATAGGCAACATAATAGTTTAACATACAGAAGTTGTATTTTTGCTTTATCACTTTTCTTCAGCATTGCCAAAGGTTTGGGATTTCTTTTCATTTTTCATTGACTCAAGCCAATTATTTCCAATTCATGATCACATTAAATTATGACCAAATGGATTTAAGGTAAGAGGAATTCTTTGGAAGCTGCTATCAAAATGTGTTCTTTTTAAGATAAATTTACTTCCTATGAATGTTGTCAATCTTAAACCAATGTAATCTAAAGAAATCATACATTGATGTGATGGATGTGTCAGATCTTTAGTCAGATCATTGCATGCAAGATGTGAGAAGGTGTGTTAATTTAATCAATGCCAGCCAAGGCTGTAGTATACATACCAAGTGATTTGACATGCAGGAAAGGAGCAGTTATGGAAATGAAACAAATAAAAAAGGCAAAATATTGCAAAACAAAATATTTTATTAGATGAAAACCAAACTATATGCAATTTGTATTAGCTATATTACATCTTTATAAACATTAGTGAGCATTCTTTCCAAAACATATTAAGGCAGTGGCATCAGTTTCATTATCCCAAGATACAACATTTAAAAAATAGATACCTAAGTGACTTCCCTTAAACATGCATCAGACATCAGTAATCTTTACAGGAATTTCAGCTTGGGTTCAAACATAATTTCTGCTCCATTTGAGAGTTTGCAACACAGAGAATCTCTTACTTCAAGCTCTAGCACTCTGAATTCTAACAGCTCATTCTGGTCTTTTGCATCTTGCATCTCATTCTTCAGCTGATGCTCTTCTTGCTCCATTCTGTAAATCTGTGAGACAAACACAACATGGTAATGCCCTGTAAGCACTAGAAAAGATAGTGCACAGAGTTACAAGCCAGGGGTTTAGACAAATCTGGTAATCATTTCCATTTTTCCTTACACATCAGGCTGTGTTTTAGAGGTAAAAAGGAACATCACATCAGAAAGTATTTATGACAACTCTCGGCAGAAAATGCTCAATATTCTCTTACAGTAATAATCTGGAAGTAGCATAAAAGTGATATGAATATTGCATCTAAAAAAGTTAAGCAGCAGAAGTTTTCTTTTAAAATCCAGCAAATGAAACTGAATTACATTAACATTTGGGTAGACCGTTCTCGTTGTCTTTGCCTACTTTACCTACATCCAATTTTTAAAGTACATGAAAAACAATAATGCAGTGGTTTTAATGACTACTTTTTAATTTGCCAGAATTTTGTCTTGGGGTACTAACAGGGACAAAACAGAAATTCAATACTGGCTATTAATTATGCCAATGAATAGCTTTAACTGTCTAGTTTAACTGGGTGATCTTTGTACGAAACTAAAGAGAAGTGTAACATCTGGCATAATTAACATTTACAGTGTCCGTGTAAGTGTCCAAATAAATTAAACTGCCTGTAGCTACTTTTAATCATGATTTTTATTCGGTTATCTTATTTGTATTGTATTATTATTAAGCTATTAATTAACAAAATTAGTTCTCTGTCTTCCTGAGTTGACTAGTCAACTTCCCCACTGTCAAAAAAGAACAATGCAGATGTTCAGCTCGGGTATCTCAGTTAATATAATAAGCCTTAAATCAATCAGTATAACTTAATGTGTGGAAAAGCTATAAAAACATTGAAGGGAGAAGGGAATTCTGTCAGTGGTAAGTGGTTAGTGGTCAATTATAACCTTTGTGTAAAATGACACTAGAAATCAGCCAGCCAGCTTGGGATGTACTGGTGGCTGTCCATGTAATTCCACAATAAAGAGCAGCTTCAATTCCTGAAGAATATAAAGGCATATGGGTGCTTTGAACAGAGACTTATATAAATTTCTGTTTCTGGTGAGAAATAAAGCCATTTCATGCTGATTGTACAGTATTTAGTGAATTCAATTTCTTTTACAATAAAGGGCAACAATGATGAAAATGTTCCCACTTACCTTCTCTAGCAATTCCTGATTTGTTCTAATTAACAGCTGCTTTTCTTCCACCCATTTTGAATCCTGTGAGGAAGAAGAGGATTGAAAATACATGTTTTGTTAAAGAAGACAAATGAATGACTACAGTAAATAGATTTCAGGCATCATTTTACATTCAAGTATATAATGGCCACACATTGAAAAATAAAGCTATCATAAATATTTCAAGAATGTACAGCATTTTATGCTACAGTGAAAATAAAAGTTCTTTCCTTTCCTGTAGCAGTCTTTTGTTTCCTAGTATGTTCCAGCTAGCATGTACTTTAAAATCTTTACATGTAGCAATTGTGGGTCACCACAGTTATATACTTTAGGTCATTTTAAAAGAATTTATTTACTCAGCTGAACTCAAAACTATTGCTTTCCATTGCAAAGGTTTGGGAACTTTCTTGCAGAATCACCCCATTTAAGTAGTATAATACAAATCCAAAGGGAGAAAGGGATGAAAATGCTTTAATTACCCCAAAGGACCAAAAAGAAGCTTTAGCAGTATAAATTAACTTTATTAATTTTTGGTCCTTTGGGGTAATTAAAGCATTTTCTCTCTCCTAAAAATCTGAGAATCTGGCTAATACACAGTGTTTGTGACAAGGAATTCAAGGCTGTGGAGAAAGGGAAGTGATGCAAGACATTGTATATACTCCATTTGTAAGCTGTATTTCTAATTAATCACTTGTTCCAAAACATTTCTTTCCTTTTAGGTTTTCCCATGGCTTCAACAGGCCTCATCAAATATCCCTTTAAACAACCAAGCTACAAAAAAAAATCATGGCCAAACATTGCTGAACATTCAGATTTAATGGATTATAACAGCCAAATTTGCCCTTGTTTTTCCTGTAGAGAAAACTATTTACATAACCTTGCACATGCTGCTCTAAAAAGTTTATTAAAACAATCTCTAATACTTAATATGCCATACTAACTCTAGATCAAATTATCTTCTAGGCTCAAGGGATTATTATTTAAAATCTAATTGCTTTTACTAAAGTACTAAGGATGATACATTATTTTTCAGGAAGATATTTGCACACTTATGTTGCAGAAGGAATCAATAAAATCTGGATATCCCAGCCCAACGTATATCCTTGAAATGTCAATCTAAAGTATTATGATACTATATTCAGTCCAATTAGCATTTTTTAACATTTTCATTTTTCTACTTACTGTCTACTACAATTTCATATTGTACTGTTCTCTTTCCCTTTTTCCACTCCCACACAAAAATGCATTTCATGTAATAAATAAGCTCTTCATGGTTGTGATGGTTTAAGAATAAAATACTAAAATGAGTACTGAAAGGCATTACACATGTCAAAAATTTCTGAGGCAAATGAAAGAAATGTTGGGAATGAAGTCTGGTACCTAGTTTAGTGTTTAACTAGCATTTTACTGAGATCAAGGAATGAAGAGCTGCATGACCAGATTTAGTGTGGATATCCCAGTGCATGGAAATGGTAAATGTACCCCCATGGTGAGGTTCAGCAGCTATATCAGAGCTGCAGCTTCAACCACTCCAGTTCACACAGGTAGAAAAAAACAGATCAATCTGCTCTACTGATGATAAATTTCTTCATCTTTCTTGATGGAGTCCAACTACACTTTCTCAGAAAACCTGAACTCCAGCAGAATTGTGATTATATATCAGGTCACTGGGAGAGCTGAATATTCATCCATCTGGCACATGGCATACTCCAATACTTTTATATTTACTGTTTGCCATTATTAATCTGTTTTAAGAATTTAATCACTTAAGATGAAATTTCATATGCATGCACCTCGATGTGCCATGCAGAAATGGATTACTAGTTTTGTGTTACTTCTGGGGGGAATACTGACAGGTCCAGCCAGAAGAGAGATTAACAAAAGCCATTGACAGTTACTTTGAAATTACACATAAATTGTTATAAACTAAGCTTCACATAAATTTCTTAACAATAAGCTTCTAATCTCATGCTCTGAAACTGACTTCAGGAAATTTTTTTGAATAATACACTTTGATCTTTTGATTCATTATTTCCTTTACAAACACACTTTAGGGGCTGCCTCCCAGAATGAACATTACACAATTATTATTAAATCATCATCACTACCATGACCATCTAAATGACAAAGAAATAATAAAATATTTCTTTAAAAAAATCACGTAGTGCACAAAGAATTCAGTTTGTCATCACAACCATTTATTTTGTTGACTGTAAATACTAACAGGTCAGGAGAACCAAGCAGGTGCAAGAGCTCCCAGGACAACACTGTGATCCCCTGTGTGGAAAACTAATGCTCAGTGTACAAACCAGCCCACTAGAAACAACATCACAGTGCTCCTTGTCACATCCCTGTTCAGCTGCTCAGGATTACTAACAGATACAAAGTTGAAAAATGAATCTCAAAGTGATAACTAATTAAATTCTAATTTCCAGATATAACTTTTTGACTTCTTGCAGAAAAATTACACAAGTAGTTCCTTACATGGGTATCCAAATTCATTTATCTTATTTACATACACAGTACTTACATTACACACTGTACAGTCAACTATTTTGTTAATGTTTTCAACTACACAGCAATTTGCCCATCACATCTTTCTCATCAACAAACCAAAACAGCAGCAGGAGATGCTTGAGAGGTCTTTGGTTTCATTTCTTCTTCCAGAAGTTCAGTGGGCCATCATTTTTAGATTAATAACATATTCTCAATTTTTAATAATATTGTATTTATATGGAATTCACTAAGCAAATTGCAATTTGTGTGGCAGCTAGCATAAAGGATATTTGTCCTTAATTTGAATATGGTCCCCAAACCTTTGCACAGATACAAAATCTTACAGAAGAATTTTCTTACAGAGAATAAACCATAAAAATAGTGTTATCATTCATTTGGCATTATATGTAGGTTGTGCTACAGGATCATCAGTCTTTGACATGTATATCTATAGCTAGCTCTATCTTATTTTAGTACTATAAGCTACCTGCGAACTTTAATTCTTATTTCAAACAATAAAGTATAAATTAACATCTCCCCAGTTTCTACTGTGTGCTCCAGCAGTCACACAACTGAACAACTTGCAAATGCATGCTCATAACTCTTAATCAGACTTCCTGGGGGCCCTAGACAATATTAAATATGCATCAATAGACACATCTTTGGTGAGTATTTACATATATTATATACACTGACGGCCTGATTTTACTTTGTGTGATGATTTGGGAATCTGAAAGCAACTGGGTCCTCTGAGACTTTAAACCCCGGAGAGTAACACCAGAAGTGGCTTCCAGTAACCTGACAGCCTCAGTGTTCATATCTCTAGGGTGTCTGGAAGTTGGGTTTTTATAAAATTTTTCTTTGGTACACATCAAAAATATTCTCCAGTAGAAATATAGAATATTTATTTGATTAGAATTTATAACAAATACTAAACAAAATGGAAAAGAGGAGAAAGCCCTTCACCAAATGACAATGGGAACAGAATGTGCATGTACACGTAGTTATTCTGGTACTATGCTTTAGTGTATTATGTGTTAGAAAACGAGTCTGTAATGACATTTTCTCAGACTGCAAATTCCTTTCCTTTATTTAAGTGATCCAATGTTGCAATTAAACTGCACCATTCACACCAACACACCAGTAAGCAACGAAGATGGCAAGGGCACCACTGCAGGCAGCAGAGAATATGAGGTGGTGGAGGACATGAAGAGAGCCTTTTACCTGTCCTTTCTCAATCAGAGCTTTCTCCAGGTCCTCAATTTTTGCCTGACACCTGAGAAGATCAGCTTGCAGTTGTTCTCGAGTCTGGGGGGGAGGGAGAAATCAAAAGTCAATATATTTCCTGCTATTTTATGGGCTGTCCCATCAGCTTTTCATGTTTTTCATTTAAATAGTTGCTTTTGTGTTTATGCTACAAAATATTTGAAGCTTTAATAGGATTTTTTCTTCCTAGCCTAAAAAGATGTTAACATCCCATATTCAGTGACAAAGTTCTCACCAGGGGAAGAAAAATTAAATTTAGAAACTGAAAGAGCTCGAAGAAGCTATTCACAAGCTTTAGGCAATTGGGGAAAAAAGGGACAAGGGAGAAAGGGAATTGCATTAAGCACTGAAAAAAGGACTTTAGGTAAATGAAATATATTGACCCAAAACAATTTACATATCCCAAACCCTGCATATTCTGGACATTTCCTCATTTACACAATTATTGCACTCACCACTACACTACAGTGGGTATTACCACCTAAGTCCAGTGATACCCTAAAAGGGACTGGATCATACAAGGTAGTAAACAAAAGAGGATATAAAACAAAGCATGTGTCTGGAGACCCTCAGCCACTACTTGAGGCTACTTGAGCTACCACAAGTATTTTTTCCACCCTATTTCAGGTACTTTTTCACCCAAGCAGTTTATATATTCCTACAGAGCTTTTTTCCTTCATCTTTGGGTCCTTGCTTACCTTAAGCGTCATCTAAAAGTAATAGAAAATGCTCATCCCACCAAAATAAACCATGCAAAAAGCTACTTTCTGACTCACTCCAGAGATGGATTTATAGGGATGTGCCAAAAAAACCAAAATGCCATTAAAAAGAGATAGCAACAATTTCCAATGCTACAAAAAAGTACAGTCTGTAAATGCCTGCAAAATAAAATTTTAAAAAGCCCATGAAGGCAAAGAAAATATATAATAGCATCTCATAATTGGCAAATAGATGACTGCCCCTGAAATCCCTTTTTAGTAGTAGATGGAGTTATGCCCCTGATCCTAATTCTATCTTGAGATGTATCTTCAAAGTCTTTATAGCTTTCCTTGGCTAAGTGTCCTACTTAAAAACAGAGTCTCAAAAATGACTAGGCTTTTGTAAGATGTTAAGAACTCTAACAAATAAAGCCATAAAGCAGTGATTCCTCTATTATAGTAATTATACTTCACAGGAAAAATTAAAAAAGAAGTGTAGGTTGGTTGAGCCCTTTCCCACCAGTAGGTTTTAAACACATTAAAATCGTTGTCTTTCTGCATTCTTAGCAACACACTGCAGTGGCACAGTACAGTGAAGGCCTCATGTAACAAGGCAGTAACGTGTAATAATTCACAGTGTTTAATGTTGCTCTACTTTTGGGGTTTAGGGAAGCTATAGACAGGAGGTCAGGGTTTTTAACTGCCAGCTCATGTTCAACTTAGTGTCCATCAGGAGCCCCTCTTCCTGTTGTGCAAAACTGCTTTCCAGTGAGCCAGAACCAAGATTTGGGTCACATTTTTGATTCAAATTTTTAATATACTCACATGAGGGAAGTACCTAATCACTTGTAACAACCTATCCTGTGATTCATTTACAATCCATAATTTCACTATCCAAATTGCAGGTTCAAATGGGTTATCACTAGCATAGAAATCTTTAATACATTATACATGTTAGAATAAAGTATAATGATATCTTTGTTCTGATTGCACCACATGAATCTAAACTATCACCTTACTTACCATATCCTCTAATCCTCAAAAACATCGGGCTTTGCATGTAAATGACCTCCAAAGATACCTGCTGCTATTACAAACTGTTTCAGCTTTTTCTATTATTTCAAAGTTAAAAGAATTTCAGTAAAAAAATTACCCTTGCTTCTCTCTCTGCATCCAAGGTTCCACCAACTTGTTCTTGGAGCAATGCATATGCTCTTTGCAAAGCTTGATACTCTCTTGTCAGCTGGCAAAACCTGAGTTCAGCTTCTTCTTTAGGTGTGCTCTTAATGAAGAGGGGGGAAAGTGGGTTTGTATAAATATATATAATAATGGGTTTGTCTGTATAGAAGACAGATTCACAAACAATAACAAGCAACACAACTCATACTAAGTCTCAAAGTTTTATAAAGGGATAACACCCTGAAACAAGTGGAAAGTAAAGGAAGAAAGGATGATGAGTAACTGTGTCTACCACACAATTTAAGGACAGTGTAAGTTGCCATGTAAGACAGCAAGGTACAGAAATGGGAAAACTGTCTGGGGAAACATGAGAGGGGAGTTTAGTGCAACACTGTCTTCAGCAACTCCAGAGCCACAGGGGCTTCAGAAGACATTTCATTGTTGTATCTCTCATGCAGTCCATCCTTCCCTCCTTACAGTTTTTCTCCACAATGCCAGGGTAAAGCATACTGACACAGAAGTTACATTTCAAAAGCAGTAAGATATTTTCTTAAATTTATTCTTTTAATAAGAAGCATTTTCAGAGTCTCTTTATTTTCCTTGAATTTTGAGTCACTAACTTTAACACTGAAAAGGTCTTTCCTATCCTGCTGAGGACAAGAAATGTCCTTTGCTTTTAATAATTTTTGCTCCAGGAACTTGAGTTCTAAGGAAAAGAGATTACAATATTATTAGATACTAAACCCAGGAAAAAAGGAAGCCTCTTCTGACTGAGGAGTATTAGGCAGAAGTTAGTGAACAAGAAAGAAAGATGAAAAAGAGCATCTAATTCGTGCTTTGTGCTCAAGCACGCAATCTTCCAAAGTAGGCCAGCAGCACTGTTATCACAGAGCTGAGACAAAACATGTCACTGGGTCTTTACTACCTTGGATCATTTAAGCCTTCATGAATTGAGAAGGCCTCTCTTGTGAGCAAAGAAAGAAAATCCTGATTATATCAAACCAGTCAAATTATACGGTTGAAAGGCAAACTGTTGTTTAGTAAGTATTGACTTTTGACAAAGCGATGTGCCTATTTATTTCTATTTCTCTGCCCAATATCTGCCAAATCTGTCAGGCAGAATATTATCTTATTAATTTTATTTCCAAGAGTATATGTTACCAGATTTGAAAATAACCCAAAGAAATTCTCTGCCGAGTCTTTCACAGTTCATGTGGTACAATAGCTGAAAGTTTGTGTTTATACTTCAAGAAGCAGAAAGAAGAACAGATCAGTTACCACTTACATCTTCCAAATCTTCTTCTGGTGTTGCTGGTGTCCTGTCTGTTTTGTCTGTGTTGTATGAAGTTACAGATGAAGTTTCCGAATCCACAGATTCTTCGTCAAATCCAAAAAATGTCTCCACAACATGCCTCTGAAAAATCAGGTGGTTTTTTGTTACTGGCAAAACAGATTAAAAGCCCCAGTGTCCCAGTAAGCAGTAACCAAGGTCTTCTCTGATGATTATTTTAGCATTTAGGAAGCAAGAAAGGTTCCAGAGCAAACTTTTGTTCTCTGATTAAATAAGTTACTTTTTCAACATCATTTGTGGAAGAACCTCCAAGAACAGAACTGGACATAGAAGAGAGATGAGGTAAATACCAGAAGAATAATTATTTAGCAAAACTATAAAGCCTAGTTACCAAAATCACACAAGTCCCTACAAAACTCACAGTAGAGAAATCCAGTACCTATTCAGAAGAAAGTAAGCTACTACAATGCAAGATATAAGATGTACAACCAAAAGGAAAAAAAGAATTCTGGAGATCAATGTGTAACAAAATTGCTCATATTAATTGAAGAAAAAAAAAGCCAAATCAAACAAAAAAGACCTCCCTATTTTGGAAAACCCCATTTAAAAGCATAAATTAATGCCTACCATTTATTTTTTCAATATCATCATTTGATTTTTTTTTTAAAGGTTTGCTCCAGTACTATGTCTAACCAAAATGACATGTCTAGGGAAAAGCAACATTGCAGTGCAGATTTTAAAAACATTTACACAACATTATCGATTAAATGCATGCTTAGAGAAAATTAGTAGCTAGTGGAAATGAGTATAATATCAGTGTGAAGAATGGGATTTTTTAAATACAGTCATAGAAAACAGCAAATTTCCATGGAAGTTCAACTGTTAAAGAAAATTGTTTACAAATTTAACTAGAGAAGAAGGGTTTTAACTGTTATTAATCAATAGAAAGCAGAACTTCTTATGCCACACAAGTATTTTAATAATCCAACACAATTTCAGAGAAGCAAAAAGCTGAGAGTGTTTTTTTTAAAGGGTGTTGCTGGAAAATAGATTCAGGTTATGAAGCAGCCTAGGCAGAGAGGGTAGTGAAGAGAGGTGGATGTAAGAAGATGAAGAAAGATCTCTCTATGTTTTGCCACTGAAGCACAGGTCTTGATGTCACAGTTTGCTGTTTGGATTTTTTTCACACATATATCAGATGTTGTCTATGAGAAGATAATAGCTTGTTCATTAAAATGACCATAAGGCTTAAAAAAGCCATAAGCTGTAATTTTAAAAAGTTATCAGTTGTTATAAGTTCCAAACATCACGAATCCTACATTTCAGCAAAGCCAAACTGCCTGAGTGAAATTGTGATCTATCAGTTTAATTCAAGATTCTGACAGATTTTAACTATAATGCCCTATCTTGTGATGATTTCCAAATATTTACCTTTCCCTGCAGAAATCCCAGAGATTTCTCTAGTATATCTACATAAGTATGGTCTTGTCTTTCTCACAAAGCCCCATAATGCTCACTATATTCTTCTGGTTCAGCTCAGCTCTCATCAGCCATCAAAATCTGTCTTGACTTAAGAGTTACCAAAAAATCAAGCTTGTAGGTGTGACTTCCTGCCTGCCTGCATGACACCATGTGCTCCATTTACAGTCTGCAGCCCTGGTCACCACGGTCTGCCAGGTCACAACCTCATCACCCACAAGCTGAACAAGTCCACAATGCTTTCACACTACAGCTAATTCCACTCAAACTGCCAAAGACAGCTCCAAGGTCATGTCCTGAATCACTCAACTGCTTCACTTAAGGTGAGCCCTTCAAACAGGACTTAAACATTTTCATTCAGAGACACAAAAAGGCATATCTTTGCTAAACAGACCATGTTTATCCATATGAATGCAGATAAATATGATGCAGCACAAAAGGCAAAGAGCTTCCGAACAACCTTGAGAAACAACTTGCCTTTTGCAAGCTACTAGACCACTGCTTTGTGAATTCATAAATTACAGTTGTAGTGCTACAGTGCTGGAAAGACATTACTCTTTCCTCACTTGTTCAGGAAGCACTGAGATCTTTCACCAGGCAGAGCTATGTCCAAGGTGTTTAAGACAAATAGATCCCTGGCATAATTTAATCCTTTCTTCCAGCATGCACCAGTTCAACTTTCTGCCCTACTTAACAAAACAAAGGGCACAAGGAATAGGTTTAAAATGTATTCTAAAAATACAAAGACTTATCCAGAAAGCTAATGTATTTACTCACACTTGAATTAAAAACATTTCAGACTTCTCTTTTATAAGTGCAAAGGTTTACCACAAAAAACAAGGGGTAATTAGTCCTTGGGAGATGGCCCATCCAGCTTTTCTCCCCCACTGAATACCTGTAGCAGCTTACAACCATGTAACAGAAGTACTACAAATAAATATTGGGAGTTGAAAATAGGGCTAAAGAAGTGGTGCTACTTCAAGTTGTAAGGAAGACCAATTTACCTGAGTAAGCCAGGTCAAATCACTTTCCTGACTCCAAACTGATCTGCAGAAACAGTTCCATAAACAAGAAGGCACACTTTATGGAGGTAAAGAAGATGGTGGCAGGTAAACAAAGTAAGTGTCAAGTCTTGACTTTGAAAAGGCTGGCAGAAGGGACTTCTAAAAGATGGAGAACAGTCTCCAATTTATAATCATATGGCACAGAGATCATGACCATGAGAGTCAGCAGCAGCTTAGTTAAACGTGACAATAAAACCCACCACACCTATGGAATTTTTTGCTACATCTCTGCTGTACAGTCACTTTTAGGTAACTCAGGTCAAATATGTGTCTTCCTTTAACTCTGCATGCACACACCCACTCATGCCATTTCAAAAAATGAAAATAAATTAGCAAAACAACAGTGATTTTGATTTTAAATAAAGGTATAAAAGCTGGAGAAAATACTTAAATAATTCCATTATTGTGAAAAATGTTACCTGCATTTCAACATTTCACTTGCAAAAGTAGGGGAAAAATATGCATGTATCAATAAATAAACCACTTGATTGTTAGATGTGAGGGAATTCTGAAAAGAAAAAATTAGTATTTCCCATCACACTAAAAAGCCCCAACACTTAAAGGAGAGTTAAAAGTCAAAAACTTTTAAATGCAACAGACTGCCAATAATACTTGGAGATACCAGTGAACCATTTATTTTTAAGACTTCTTCCTTTTTAGAAAAGCTATATATTTATCATTTTGTGGATACATTCTCCATAGCAAGAAAATATTTAATTATTGTATATTGCCTGCATATGTATGAATTGCTTCATGAAATAATTACAGAATAGCTAGTTTTACTCTTGATCATCTAGTATCTGAAACAACCAACTACAAGAACTGATTCACAGAAAAACCAAAACAAATTAATTCACAAGGGAAAAGTCATAGAGAAAAAAATTTTAAAAAAATTGAAAGAAAGACATGTGAGTCATAAAGTTGTTCATAAACACTGTAATAAATAAACATCAATAAATATATCAACTTCAAGGGAGATTCCACACATGGCTCAAAAGCTGAACCACAATGGTTTCTGAAAAGCATACAGAAATGCAAAATACTCACTGGATTTTTGTAACTATAAAAACTATGTTTATTCAAGTTTCATTCAAACTTTTTTTTTTAAAAAAGGGAACATTCTCAATTAACAACTTAGAGATTCCTTTATATTTGTTTGCACATTTCTTATTTCTGAATCAAAACATCTTAACTTAGAAAATAGTCATAAAATTCTGATTTGAATTCTAATTTCCACTGACTACTGCCATGCATTTAACAGCAAGTATTTTTCATGTGGATTTATAGTAGTTTTCACAGAACTTTAAAGTAAAATTATGTATTAGGTCTTGATAATTCAAGTATTAATGCTTCTACTGGAGTATGGTGCTCAGCAAACATCAAAGTTTAGAATACTATAAATCACCAGTGACACAAAAATGACATTAAATGCAAATTTCAATATAATCTGATTTCTCTGTTGCTGAAGTAGTTTCATTTTACATTTAAATATCTCATTTTAAGGGACTTAATCAAACATGATGAAAAAGATCCAAGATATACTTCCTTGCAATGCAATCAGATGTGCTCATCAGTAACTTCTTACCTTCATGCTTATATGTCATTTCTTGGCAGCCAGAAAAATACAGGCACACCAAAGCACAGAGGCAGAGAAAAAAAGAAAAATATAGAACAAGAAATATGAACTCCATCACACCAGTGTGCAGGCTTTCCACTACCACAAATACAGTTCATTTATTAAGGTTTGAAAAAAGGCACAATCCACAGAGTCCTGCAGTTACCAAATAAGCTGGGTAAATACACCTTACTTTCAAATGCATGACTCCATCCATCATGGAATGAACGTAACTCCATTCCACATGCCAAAAGTAAACAAAACATAAAAAATACTGCTTCTAAAGTTTCTTGGTTATTTCACAACAAAAAACTGAAATAAAGATTTTTAAAAAGCTCCTTGGAAGAAATCAGGTACCTGACTATACAGAGTCACTACATCATTCCTCTCAAGCACAGAGGTTATAAAGCCCATCCCACTTTGCTGCTCCTTCCCCCAGGGAGCCTGAACCAGTTGCCAGCATTGCTCCATGGACTCCTCTGCTCCTTGGGAATTGAAAGAGTGCTCAGTGAAAGCTACAGTAGCAACAGTAACCTAGAGCACCTACAGAGCTCCAGAAATAACACTGATACCTAACTGCAAAACCAAGAAATTCATAACTTCCAAAATCTTCTCAGCTGAACTGATGTTCAGGGCTGTAAAGGCTACTGGCAGATCATTCACAGAAGATGTCTCAAAGATGGAGAAAGGCATTCCATGGATTCTGTTCCAGATAACACAAACATCAGGAAAACGCTCATTAGCAAATAACCACAGAATGATTAGAAAACAGCCACAGACTCTCTGGTGTCAGACCATCTCAGGAATGAGGGGAGCTGGAGCCTAAAAGCACTCATTTAGGAAATCTGCGACAGATGAGTGTAAATCTTCAACCTGTGCACCACATTCCTGGTTATTAGAACAAAAAAGGAATCATTATATTTATTCCAGAATGAGCTTATCTGACCACTTCCATGAAATCTCATTCTCATGAGGTATTTCCATGAGTTTGTCACAAGGAATGGGACACATCTGGAAACAGATACAACTCCACCAGCCAAACTTACTAATTTACTCTGTTAATCCTAATTTTACATTTAACAAACCTTAGAAAAGCAATACCAAAGACTTAGATCAGCAATTTCTTTTTCCGAGTGTTTGGTCAGGACAGGTTAGCACAGGTTAATTTTACTACTATTCAGATTGTGTCATCTGTATGAGATAAAAATCTTTCACAGAAAATAGACAGAAATATACTGATGCTGTGCATGTCTATATATAAAACAACTCATCTTAGACTGCCTTTATAGTCTGTGGAGAAAAACAGGCAATTCTAGGACAAAACTACTATGTCCTATTTAGGTATCTACTTCCAATCACTTAATGTTATCATTTTGTCTAGAGTGAGATGTCTGTATCTCATGTCCATTACTGTCATCTAACCAACATTTGCAACACTTGGTTAAATAAATTCTACCATTTTCTCCTGGATTCCTGATATAGGCTGTAAAAACAGAGATGACAAAGTTGGTAAAATCCCAGTTCATCAGAGTAAACAACCCATTCCACAGAGATTGTTTAAATTAAAAACTGTTGGAAAACTGTGGGAAACACAGCTTTCTTTGAGGATTTTGAGCCTCACAGGACCACAGGTGGCTTGGAAGGAAATCAGCCCATATGCCAGGATTCGATTTTTAGAAGTTAACACCAGCCATGGCTAAACTGTGAGTCAACATTGCATATAAATGTGAACAGTTTACAGGTTTATCCACTGGCAGGTAATGGCACAGTAGTATTATTGATTACTTCTTTAAATCCTCAAGAAATTAGTTCATTTAGAAAGTTTAAATATGGCTATATTAACTATATATTATTAACTATATTAACTAGTGGGTAAATATGGTGTAACTACTATAGAACATATAATCCCATTCACTCTTCTCTCACAACTTTCTCTTTTTTCATTTGTTTTTGTTTTATAGTCCTGCTTTTCCTTTCAGGAGATAGCATCACATAGAATTTCAAATGGTCACTACAGCCATTGAAGAGCTAATGGACAGGGTATGGAATAGTTTGTAGCAGAAATGTCTGCTACTGATTAATTTGTTCTTTCTGATGCACCTATCATACCCTAGATAAGAAGCAGATCCCTACTAACTCTGCTGCCCATATGTATACAATTCTTGCAGTGTATTCAGCAGAATTCCCCACATTACAGCACTCTTAGCAAACAGAGAATAGCACTGCCACAAAATTTTCAATGGTATCATGCCCATTCTCTCCAACCCTCATGTTTTTCAACTCCTGCTTTGGTTGATAAGGAAAAGAAGAACAGACCACAAAAGCATCAGGTTGCTCAAGGAAAGGTACAGAGCCTACATCAGCTAAAGTTCTACTAACAGAGCATTTTCAAGACATAATTTCATTGCATATTTATTGAAGTTTCCAGCCTATAGAAATTCTCATCACCAGTTACCAACACCTAAAAATTGACTTAACTAGTTTTGTTTCATGAGGAACTTTACAATTTAGCAAATTATTTTACACATTTGACCTAAAGTCAGATAAAGGCTAATAATTAGAACTATAAAAAGTACAGTGTAAGTTACATACATGTGTATATTTACTTTTGCAGTCTGTTTTTAAAACTGTTCTCAAAACACAAATTTCCAGTTACACTACATCAAGAAAGAATGGTTTACAGTTGTTGCAAATATATTTGGCAGGCTCTATTGTTACTTCTGATTTTTTTTTTTCCTATGCAAAAGACACATCATTACTAGAAACAGCATTTGAAGAAACTACCAAGGAAATAGAGAGTCCCAAAGGATAAATTTTTCAGAATACAGGCACTAGAGTGCAGAGCAATAAAAAAGCACCACCTGGAGGTTACCAGGAATAGACTATGCAGAACACACTGACACAAGGCACCCATTTACAACAGAATATATCTTAAGCTACCACATAGATGATAATGATAACTCCACTCTTCATTTCCATTTTTTCCCTCTTACTCCATTTCCCACCTCCCACACACATGCTCCAGGCTGCTAATGTTCAACTTCACAAAAAAACATTATTCAGCAAATTACTTTCAGCATGTTACAAGAAACTCTAAGAGTACTTCCTGAAGTAAAACTTTTCTGTATTTGAAAAGTTCAGATTATATGATCTGAATTTTTGTCTTAACCTTGTACTCTAGAGCAGAAAAGTTATTGGAGCATAACAGCTGAAATTGTCTTACTACTTATGTATCACATGCAGAAATATTTCTGTAACATCTCCAGCATGAGTAATCCTTTAATTGTGATTTAGCTCTATGTTGGTACAAGTAGTTTAAAGGGGGTATGTTCTTTAAAACAGACTGAATATTTGTCCTTTGAAATTGTAGTTGTTTTAAGCCATTAAATCATTATGCCTTGAGCTATTTGAATATTAAGGCTACAATGGCTAAAAGTGTAATTTTTTTGTTTATTTAAAACAAACCCCAAAACAGCATCACTTGTGCGAAGTACAAAACTCTTGAATTACCCTAAAAATTGAAGCACTCATCAGAGGAAGCAGAAGAACTATATGGATTTTTGTCAGTAAGCAGAGCTGTAAATTCAGGCAGTATTTCAGCAACAGAAATGCATGAAAAACCAAAGTTGCTCACCTTTGGAGGCTTCAGACTTTTCCTCCTCTGTTTTTTAGACCGCAATAACCGTTCTCTTTCCTAGAAGGAAAGAGAACATTTTGGTATGGGTTTGTTTTCAAACTATACTTAGATATGTCTAACGCAGAGAAATATCATTAACATTTTCTGTAAGCCTCTGGTAAAGCTAACACGATGTCTTTATCCTTTAGAATAACACCATGTCACACCACACTGTACTGCAGCTTTATGCCTTCAGCAAACAAACCTTCAGCCACGCACTTCACGCATTTGATGGGAAGTTGGCAAGAAAAGGCTTTGAAAAATACTGTGCACAGATTTCTGACAGTTCTTTTGACTCTTTTACCAAGAAGCTCACTATGGAAACAGAAATCAGAGTGTCACTTCAGGGTTCAGCCATCCTGAAGAAGCAGGTCAGTAGCCAGAACTTAGTCCAGTCTTAGTAATTAGAAGTCATTATATCAGACATATTCTAATACACAAGCATGCATATGCAGATACAGCGTTACATCTGATTTGTCCTTGTAGAGTAAAAGTCTCAAATCCAAAGGCACTCTCAGTCTGTGTCAACTTAGCCTCTGTCTTTTTTCTACTCCGGTTCTGATGCAAGATCATAATAAACAGTAGCATAACATGAGGAGGTCATGACTGGAAATGCAAGATTCATTTTCATCTAAATCCAAGAATACTGTCCCAAATTCCAAAGGAGAAGAGGAGGAAGAGAAGGTAAAAAAATGCAAAGGAGCAAGCAAAAATCCCCAATAACACAGGAGGCAGGTGCTCTGTCTTCTTGCTTTTTTCTGATTCTTTCCTTAGCTCTGCATCTTTCTTTGCAGCACTTCTATTTTTAAAAGATAGATTGCAGTTCCAAGTGCTTCTTTAGCAGTTATTGCTCACTGCATGGTATTAGTCTATTCAGTTATTTGCTTTACATTCAGTTCAGAAACTGGAGAAATAGGAAGCTCACAGTAGAAATCACAATAAAATTATTTATCAGCACATTGTTCCAGGAAATAATTTTTGAAAAATGCAAAATAACTGAGAGAAGTAAAACTTACATAGCACCTCGAATACATGTTGTTTGAAAAATAATAAGGAAAAGTTACAACTGCCAAGGTAGAATGGTGCAGTATTTCTTGCTGCTGAATAATATAGTATTTTAAGCTTAAAAAGCCAGACAGTTTATTTTATACTGTTAAAGAAGAATGCTTTCTTCTCAGATGCCCACTTAAGGCACAGTTCCTGCTTTAAGTGGGGTATTCTGCCCCCCAAGCAGGTGTCCAAACAAATGCAGTGCAGAATGAACAAACACTTCCAAAATCCCAGTCCTTCCTGTTTCCAATCTTGTTTGTAAGAAAACTGCTTAATTTACTGCCCCAATATAAATCAAGCTACCAGAACAATAATAATGCCAATTAAAAATCACTGGCATCTTTTGCAGCCATCTGAGTTTACCTTGGCAGCTTTCCTTTTAAGAACTGACCAGAAGACCACTGTTTTGAGAGAAGTCATGCTGACAAGGTTGCAACAGCATCAAAGATATCCTACAGATGACACTGCTGATCAGTTCAGACAACCCTACTGCCTAAGACTAATGTTCTTATTTCCATGTATCATACTGGTCTCAGCTGGAGTTAAGCTGATGATTTTTATATTAATCAGGTATGGGGCACTGGGGTCATTCTTGGTAAATATGATATATTTGTAGTCTGTAGAGCTGTGGTTTGGGCCAGAAATGGGAGCTCAAAAGCAACAGTGTGCAGAATTCCACTGCATTCACATCAAAGGCAAAGGCTCAGTTAGTTTGTACTGGAACCAAAGAAGTTTCTTAGTTAAAAACTTAATTAATTTCTGCAAGTTGAATAGTATCTGTAAATAGGAAACAAAGCAAAAATGAAACAATATTTTAAAATATTTATTTATTTTTACTTTCACACTAAAGACAAGTCAATATTATTTGACCAAAGTCAGGATACAATGTATTTCCTCATATCACTAGCTGAGACAGTAAAAAGAGAGTCCTTTCATACCCACTTTGCACTGAAATATAAGTGAGGTTATATCTGCCATATACTGCACATCTAATGTCACATCACCATCCCTGCCTAGGCAATCTTATTTGGAAGCTAAAGCAGCATCACTCTGCGGACCAGACCCTACATCATAGCATCTGAGTAACATCCTACTGCTTGTAACACTGTGACACTAGAGAATGCACACAGACATCAAACTTTGGCACTGATTGCAGAGAAAAATCCTGGGTCAAAACCTCAGAGGAACTGCCAGGAACTGAGACAATTTTCCACATACAGCAATACCACACCTTCTTGTTTTTCCTTTGCAGAGCTTCTATTTTTATTTTCAATGAAGTATCCAATTGTTAAGTCTTCTGTTTAGACAGAAGGCTCTTAAATTCTTTTTATCATTTTGTAGCAGTCAGTAGCACCATTTGAGATGTCTGAGTCTGCCTGAGTTCCAGATGCTGCTCCAGAATGGCAAGAGTCTCTCAGAGATTATGTGTCATTTCTGCCAGCACCAGAAGGGTTTATCACAAATTGCACTAAATAGCACTAGACACCTCTAACACAACTTGAAACATTCCTCATCAAACACAACTTGAAGGGTTCCTGATCAAACACTGCAAACATCTATGAGCATCACCTTCTGAAGCCTTTGGAGTCAGAGGGCAGCAGCTGTGCAATTCTAATCCTGAACCATGCTGCTACCTTGGGTTTGATGAACCACACAGAGTTATCCCCATCTGTTTTAAATACAGCTTATGTGGCCAGCTCAGCTAGAGATACTTAGCCAGGTGAAATTAATGCCACCATGTTTCTTTCTTTTAGGAGAACTTCTACATCAGGGGAGTGCTTGGGTTTGCATCCAACACATTTTAGTGGTTATGTTTTGGAAAGTCCCCTTTACTCAAGTTCCTCATTTGATTTGTAAGGAAGGCCAGTGGGCTGATGATGCACTTTTCTTCACAAGCAGCTCATAATAGGTATATATTTTTAATACAAAGATCCATACACATTCCAAAAAAATTAATTCACTACCTGAGAAAAAACAAAAACCCTTTGACACCAAAGAACCACTTCTGCATCACTACTACAACTGGAGTTAAAACATTCCTCTCAAATCCTTAGCTTGCCTATAGATGTGTGTGCATGCACATGTGTATACCAGTCATAAACATTACCACTGTGAGATCATCAATAACATGCTGTTGTTCTTTGACTTGCAGTCTAAGGAATTCAATTTCTTGTTCATCTCGTGTGCTGCTGAGATCATTCAAGGATGTGTGCCTCTTCAGTGCTGGTTGTGCAGATAACTTTTCTTTCTACAAAACCAAAAACATAAACAATGTTTGAAGTGTCTTGCTGCAATAGGAGAAAAGTTCTCATATGTGATATAGCAAACAAGAATTCTTTGAACTCATCAGTGGACACTCCACTATAACACAAGGCCTCTTTCAACAAAAAGACCCCTCACATTCTATATGCCTCTGTGTTAATCTCTCACATAAGGTATTTAAAACATAACCAAAGAACAGTCTGGGAAAAAAATTAGCAGACAAGTGAACTCAGTGATCCAGCACAGTGCATGCACTCAAATTCAATTCTGACTGCTAATCACAAAAGCAGTATTTATTAAAGCTGATTTTTAGTCACAGCTTTTTACAGCCTGCAAAAACATTTTATCTATCTGTGCTCTTTTCCCTTAATCAGTGTGAATTGATACAACACAAAGCACATGCCACTCTGAATTTAGAATATGAGTATTCAGCTGTATTGTCTGGAATTGACAGTTGCACCATCCCACTGTGGAGACTGATCTGTTTGTGTTGGAATAAAAGCCTCACAAGCACTTCCACCTCAAAGTAACCATGTGCACTGTGTTCTCATAACATGGTATCAGAGATGATTTTTTACCAGAGATGGTTACTTACCAGTTCTACATTTTCCCTTGATAAATTTTTTATTTTCTCTTCCATTCTCTGGATACATTGTAACATATCATCATTTTTTTTGCTCATCCTCTTATTTTTTTCTACCAAAGGCTTCAGCTGACTTTCAGTCTCCCGAGAACGTTTCAGCTGCAAATGGCAAAGGAACAAGTTTAGCTGTGCTTTAGTTTACCTCTGAAGGAAAGAAAAAATAGGTGTGTGTTCACTTGCCTTTGTTAATTCAGAAAGTTTAGCTCTTCTGCTAAATGACATCTGACATACACCACTGCTGAAGTTAGAACTACAGCAGTCCAAACAAGTAACACTTCTGTATTGTCTGCCAAAACACTAGATCTGGTCACTGGATTTTGCTCTTGGCAAACACTTATCCATAGTGATTTCTTTATAAACTAATCTCAATTTATATAAGCTTCTTGTGACCAACTAAGTTTCTAGACAAGTTGTTTTCACCAGTTTAGCCATCCCTTAAGATGGCTCCTCCTCTCTCCATCCCTCCTCTACTTCAAAAAACCCTTTACCTAATGCATAATTAGAGCAATGAGAAAGTCAGCCAGAGGGCACAGATTCAATCTCAGCATTCTGCTGACATTTTCAAGCTGCTCAATTTTGCTCCTGTGGTTTTAAGATGTTAGACAATTATGTGAAGCAAATTACTGCTCTTCCTTGCAATTGTGTGTATTCAATATTTCACTGTTTTTACTTCATGAGCTATTTTGTTTTTAAAAAAAAATCTATTTTTCTCAGTCAAAATTATTTTAAATTTGCTGAGTTTTATCTGGAAAGGAGAAAGATAGTATTTTTTTCCTGAGATAAACTTACTGAGTATTTGGTTTTCTGTTTCATTCTTGAGAAAATTATTTTTCACATGCTTAATTGCATGGCCTTGCTGATACTAATGATTTTATGTGTACTATTGTCTTATAATACAAAACCTGCTCCACATCTCTTGCAAAATATATTTCTTATGCCACTGAATCTAGAATCAAGAAGAGCACTTGACTGAGTCAGACATGCCCTCCATCTGGAGGGACACTGAAGAATACATTACAATACTTCAGCATTCTTCAGGGATGTTTTAATTATTTTTTATTATTATTATTATTATTCCTACCCAGAGAAACTGTAACTATATATTATCTATAGGACTGACACGTGGCACCACTTGATCCCTCAGCATAATTTTAGAATCAGATATCTAGGTTTCATCTTATTAGAATGAAAAATCTTTTCCACTGCTACTAGAATTAGGGCATTAAAGCACATGTTTAAAAATTCCTATTGTGAAATTCACCTCCCACTGCAGTCAATGGGAGTTTTACCACTAATCTCAGGACAAGCAATTAAGTAGTGATAAAGGCTAATAAAATTCATTCTTAAAATTCATGTCATATCCTTTCTTGTGTAAGCTACTATCCCTCTCCTAGGATAATTTCACCTACTTAAGAGACTTCCCTTGAGAAATGGCAGATTTTTCATCACTAGCACAAGAAAGCTGTTTTAACTCCTAGCTAGCATAAGCATGTCACAAAAACAGATTTCAAAAGGATGAATACAGCAATTTAAGTGCATGGATTATGCATGTTCTACACAACATCATTACACAGTGCTACAGGCAATATACCAGTTAATTTGATTACTATGACCCCCAAAAAAATTTGTAAATTTTTATTTTTGTGGAACAGGAAGGATTCCATCCATGTCTTCTATGGTCAAAACATTAATTTCTATAGAAATCTCTGTTACATTTAGATATAATTGACTGAGGCCAACCAGGACTAATTTGTAAATTATTTATAACACTGACTTTCCAACATTAAATCTTTTGCCATAAAGATGCCCTCCCAGTCACCATCTGTGTTATTGCTAATTAATTTACCAGTTCATTTCTTTCATCTGCTAGGAGAGTATTTCTGTCTTCCAGCTTTCTTATTACAGCATTCAGTTCAGCGATTTTTAACTGAAATCTCCTCACATCTCGTTCCTCCAGATGCTGCTCCTGTACATCAAAAACATATTGATTTATAAAATTACTTTAAAAAAAAATTTTACTGTCCATAGCTTAATATCATGGCTTAGCAAGTGTATTGTGTAAGTTTAAAACAGACTTGTACATCAGTGTCTGGAAAAGTTACTATAATTAAATGAAACACTAAATAATAACATCCTGGGGAAATGCTTCATAAACAGTGTCTTGTGAAATGCAAGTGAAGTTTAACAATTAAAAAATAACTGGCTAGGGAAATAATATTTCATATACAGCAGGTTACTTCTCATCAGATTTCTTATTTCAGCTAAAATAGTTATAGTGTAAAGGACACAGATTAAAATCACATGGCTCAGTTTCTGAGAAGTATAGTACCTATTTTCTAATGGCTAAAATATTCCTAAAATAATAAAATAGTGGGAAAATACTGAGGTTCACAGCTCAAGATCACAGTGCAAATTATAGAAGTTCTATATCCACATATTTCTCAATATTATTTGCAATTTCAGAGATCCAAGGAGTTTTCAAATCGTCGGTAAAACAGCACCCAACAGAACCAGGCCATTTACCATCAATCTGTCGTGGCAGTAACCACAAAACCAATGTGAACACCCAGGCAGTTATCCAGAGCTGAACTTCAGAGAAAACACCATTTTCTTACCGGACTTCCCATCAGCTCACTGATATCTCCTACTCCTGCAGGAAGCTCCCGCTTAGGACTACTGTGGTATCGTTCTGCTTCCTTCACTTGGACAAGCTGCTCATCCAAAGCTTCTTTCTGAAGGAGCAGTTTCTGTGTATGGCCTGCCTGGACACCAAGGTCCTTCTCCAGAGCCAGAATCACTCTGTCTTTGCCTTTTATCTCATCCATCTGGAGAGAAATAATGCATGAAGGAAGTTTCTGTAAGATCCCCAAGTGCTCACTGCATGCAAACGCACAAATTTGCAAAAACAAAGTTCTGTTTCTCTCAGAATTAGACCAGCACCGAAACTGTGACTGCCAAAAAGAAAATGTATCTCCTCTGTAGTCTTTTTCTCTGTCCTTAAAAAAGGTTCAGCCTTCACTTGATCAAGAGTTTCCTTGGTGCAGTCTGAACTCAAGAGACAAACAAAAACATATGAAAACATACAATGAAACAGAATACATAGCCACTGAAAATATTCACTTTATCTGAGGATACACAATTCTAAAAGGAGACAAAAACCTGCCTTCACTATGTTTCAGTGAAGAAACACAACCAGTACAAGATAAGACAAACACACCTTTTAAAACTCACCTGAGCTTTGTTTCAAAGCTTGAGTCACACACATTTGTCTCATGTTGACTCCCTCTTTATTAGTGAAAATCACGTGTGGTGAATCTCTTCACAGACATTTAAAATTAGTAGCATATCCATGCACAATACTGAAAGTTAAAATCTTAAGCATACCTATGTGTTTTATGTGCCCTTGTTATAATATTCAAATGAGGACTAGTCTTTGTGTAGAAGGAAAAAAGTGAGTGCACCCAGACCATTAGAATAAAGGGTGGGAAGAAACAGTTCTTGAACACCCTCTCTGGTTACTGAACTGTGTTCATAGATCTCCATACCAAATAAAGCACATTGCTCACAGTGATCTACTGCAGCTCTCATAGGATTTGTCCCTCGCAGCATCAGTGTTAAATTCACTTTGGTACTATTCCAAATGCTAGAGGAAGTGACAACCTGCAGCAGTTACTATAGAAACAGATTTCTTAACAAGAACATTAGCCATTAACAATATTGGAACTGTGCTGTACCTCCTCCAGTTTACAAAACTGTTTTCTTGGCCGACGTAAATGCATGGAATTTTGGAAGTAAGAGTACTATAATCTTATTTGAAAAACTAAAATCATGAACTAGTCAAATCATACTTTTTTTTGTTTATCATAGTCCTACATCCATGGAAGTCCATTATGTCAAGTTACACCAAAAGAAAAAAGGAGAAGAAAAAAAATACATACTAGAAGTAATTTATAGTTCAATCAAAGTGATTTACAGGATTAACACAATGAGATTACATGATTGGATGCAATTTGCTTCTTCAGGATTCTTGTCTTAATCCTTCCACAGTCTACAAAGCACATGAAATTAGTTTGTGTTCAGAACCTGACTGGCAGGAGACGGCTTGGCTGAGCCATGATCGAAGATAAAAAGGTCATATTTTAAGTGAATAAGCTGATCTAGACTACACTGAAGTTCTCAATGGAACTGACAAAGATTGGTTCTGATGGAGATTTCTTCCCTGATTTAGCAAAGTTGCTCTGTTCCAAGTCCTTGTTCAGTAAATAAAAGCAAAACTTCCCAGTATGTCAACTCACATTTGTGACACTTCCAAGTATGCAAAAAAAAAGACTTGCAGGAAAAAAATACAGTTTTTATTAATGGAAAAATTTGCAACATGCAGGATTTCAGAGGCACTGTGGAGTGAACAACAATGACAAAAATTAAGCAGCTGCCTCATTTACCGAATGCTGTCAGGCACACTGATCTATCAGGGAGGCCTCGGGAGGAAAAAATGCCATGTAACTAAATACTGTGGACAGTTCTGCTTTCAGTTACACAGGTGGTCACACTGAACATCCATACACTGACACAGGGATTTGCCCAGGCAAGGCACACATTCAGTAAGAAGACCCAAGTTTACATACACAGCCCTAATTCAAGGTACCCAATTAGTGGCTTATTTCATATTCTTCCTCTTCTCACAACTTAATGGTAAATGCAATGACACAGGCTTTAAGTTGGAAGAAAAAAGGAAAGCAACAATCTTGGAATGTCTGCTTCTTGCTGAACTGACACAGAACTGATCCTTTGAAACAGATGTGACCAGTGCAGTCACACCCATGTCACCCTCCTCTCACACTTCCACTGATCAAAGCACACAAGCTCACTCAAATTAGAAAGAAATGCCATGAAAGAGCATGGCTTTGAGGTGAGGGTCAAGAGAAGGCATATTTCTCCTCTGCTTTTCCTACTATTCTTTTTCCTACCACAAAAATCTACATGTATTGAATCTTTCAGAAAAAACAAATACCTCATGTTTAAGTCAAGCATGAAAGTCTTTTAAAACACTGATACAATAAAATAGCAATGATTGGAGATCCTTTATTATTTTGGGTTTCTATTTTAAGTTACAGGTATGCACTAGAGAACCTCTTACTCATGTAAACGTGCACCCACACACAAATACATAGAATATTGCAATAGAACTTAGTTTTTTATAAGCACACACCACCAGAAGAAAGAATTTCGAGGCAACTAAGTTACTATAAATTGATAAAGATGATTAGAACTGCACCAAGAATGCCTCCAAATTGTGCTTCAGAAGCATAGGGGTCAGTATAATTTGCTCTCTTCAAGGGGATGGTTACACCCTTTATTCATCCAATGCAACTGCACTGACCTAGTTAATGTCTCAATTTTCTTACATCTACTGCAATCTGACCCTAAGACTTACTATCTTTTTCAGCCTTGCATGGGGCAGAGCAAATTTGTTCATCTTCCTTGCCTTCCTTCTTAACAGAGAATAAAATTGGTCTAGAGCAGGGAAAAAAAAAAAAGGAAGAGAAGTATTTTACAGCAATGCAACCTTCCTCAGTTCCATGTGGAAGAGATGGTATGTCAAGGGCTCAGGAGGCAATGAAAGAGGAGACACATGACTAGGAAGAATAAAGAGATGGTTTAGGCTTAAACTGAGCATAAACTGCCACAGAAGAAGACTTTAGTTTAGCCTAGTATTATATATTCTAACAGTTGTGAAAGCTCAAACAAAATCTTCTTGTAGGTTCTGTCCCACTGGAGCCACAGTTTGTTACATGAAGGAAAAAAAACTTGGCAGCATAAAGGTCAACCAACTAATACAATTAGGTATGAATTTGCTATGTATTTTAGACATATGTATTATGGTCTCGGTTCTAGTGGGGAGAAGCATATCTTCCATTAGGCAAATGAAAATCAAAATGGATTAATCCAGAGCCCCTGTTGCTTGCTATTTTAATCAAGCACATGTTGTGGAAACAACACTGTTGTAGCCAAGACTTTCTAAGAATCTGCATGGTCTTAAAGAGAAGGAGTATTTTTTATTAGACTAAGTGACAGAGTTGATAAGAAAGCTTTCAGGCACAGAAGACCTTCAGCAGATCTGATTAAGAAGTATTTTAATGTTTTCCACCACGGCATTGTGCTTGAAGGACCAACATGTGACAACTGGAACCTGTGTGCACTAACTCCCACCACTGCTTTCATAGATTCCTGCCTGTTCTGCAGCTCATTTGAGACCTCTCAATGAAATACAGAGGATAGATACCATCTTTTCTTCCAACGTATTTAGTACAATGACAGCCCAATCATGCACTGGACTCACACATATTGTAAAGATCAAATATATAATCCCAGGAATTCCTTCCAAGTGTTTTTTAGGTTCGTCTTCTGTTTAAAACAAATTTACCAACTTTTTGCAGCTACCAGGTAAAACAGGGTCACATGAACTCTTTTATATTCTCTTTTGCATGGATTTTAAAGTACTTTAGAGCAGTGGTTATTTTTCTTTATGCATTTAAGGGTGGTACAAGTCAGTACAAAAAGTCTGTGGTAGGAAGGCAGTGGAGCAACATGAGGTTAGAAGGTATTTTCAATTATAGGCCTTGAGAAGAAAAGTAGCAGAAATACCCTGTGAAAGAGGATTTAAAGACAGTTAAGATCATTCACAAGCAGCTGCAGAGGCAAATTACTGAGAAATCACCTTGAGTAGCATAAGTAACTCTGGAGCTGTTGGTTAAAATTAGAGCTTTTTAAGTATCATTTTTTTTTCAGGGGTTTTGTGCTGTCAACACTGATGCTGAAGAGAGATACTACCTGCATTATGTCAGTGAAGAGCTAGCATTTATAGCCTGTGTCAAAATTACCCAGGTTCCTAAAAACATGTATCTAAATGCCCCCTTACAGCTATGAGAAATGAGCAGAAATTAGTCTTTTAATAATATTTATCAAACATGAAAGAGAACCAAGCCAGTCATTAGAAAAAAAAATCCCCTGTCAATTATGCCACACTTCAATGGCTACAGTGAAAGAAAGTCAGAGACCTTTGGGGGAACTTTAGTCTCTCGTGAAGTTGAAAGAGAAATTCCCAGGGAATTAAAAACCACATCTATCAAGGCAATGACATATTCAGTTTCCAAAGTGGAAAAAGCCAGCTGCTGCACTGCCAAGTGTAAGACCTTCCTCTTTACCCATCCTTGTCAAAGTTATCTCCAAGCCAACTGCAGAACAAAATTCCACAGTATTCTTCTCCAGCAGAAATTAATATTTATACTAAGTGCCTGACACTGTCCCACATGACAGAGGGATTTTCCTGGTTACTATGAAGAACAAAAAGAAGATGCTACTACCAAAAAAAAAAACCAAACCAAAACAAACAAAAAAAACCCCAACAAACAGATAAAGATTGAATCAAAAAGAATTAATATCTTTTACATTTCTAAAGAGACACTTAGACCTAACAACAATATCCCAAGTTGAAAGCCATGTGGAGAAAAGAATTAAATATTCCTGTGCTGTGTATAGTATTCCCTACAACAGACGTGGTCAGCTATTTAAATAAATGTTTGCTGCTTATTTGGGAAACTTAGGGGGAAAAAGGACAAGAAATGCCAACCATTCAGTGGAGTCATGAGAGTCACAGACAGAAGTGGACTGGATTTATTCTTAATTTCATGTGTAATTCTTCTAAACCAACAGTCAGTAATTTCCTCCAGTAGCTTTTCCCACATATTTTTCTCAAGTGTGTAAATCTCGTTAGAAGATTTGATAAATTATACAAGGAACAGCACATGGGTAGAAAATTCTAGAACTTACTGATAAGAGGTTTCTCACATCTTTCTCAAAAGCCAGTTACAATCTCTACTACTGGATTTTTCCTATTTTCTATCCCAAGTGTTCATAGATAGAACAATGTTCTGTCTATGAACAATGGACACTTGGGATAGGTAATAGGACAAATTGAACAAGTAGTCAAAAAGATAAAAATGTAGCAAAAATAAGTAATACAAACTTTAGGAGATTTTTTTTTTTTCTGGGTGCTACACCATATGTAACTTTTGTGGGTTTTTAATACTCTTCCATATTTTGTAAGGAGATGTAGAAGTCAAATTTGTGACCTTTCTAACTTTTTAGAAAGTATTAAGAACAAAATGCTGACCCTGCACTATGAAAAATGTTTCATTAGATCTGCTTGATTCAGAGAAAAACGTCAGGCTGGAATGCTGCCCTGTGAGCTCCTAAGAGAAGAAGTATAAATCTTCAGAGAACAGAAAGCCAAGTATCCTTTGCAGTCCTACAAAGCTGGAGGTGGTGGGTCTCTCCTGCAGATTAGCTCAGCCTTGGAATGCAGCTGAAACACGTGTCTCCAGCAGATGGCAAAGTCCAGGGAGCAGCCTACAATCTGATCTCAGCAGCTGTGTGTGAAATGCACGCGGGGTTAAGGGGCTGAGGAGAAGCAGGCTGCAGCTCTCCCCAGCCATGCACAACTGCCTCGGATGATTCAAAGCTCAGCTTTCCAGTCTCAAAATTTGAGACTGGTCAGGAATCAAAATTCATGCACACGTGCCATTGCACAAGTGAGGTGAGAAAAGCCAAGCTCCACCCTTCTCCTCAGGCCATCAGGGAGTGCCCCTGACAACAGCCAACTGTCCCTCTGCTCCAGAATTTTCAGGGACAAATGTCTCTGCATTGCCTCCAGTGATGAGAGTAGCATAAAAATACAAATTCCACTGCCTTAAAATGGCAAAATCCTAGTAATGGTAATGCAGGAGAACACAAATGTTATTAGAAAACTGTTCCCATCAACAGGTAATTTGGGGTTTGGTGGAGTGTTAAACTTTTGCCTCTATTATTTTTCATGTCAGTTGCCCATATGAAAAAATGAAATGCACTATTCCCCAAATTTGTAGATGATACCGATTTCGGGGGAGCTGTTACCACACTAGAGCATAGGAAGACCATTCATAAGAAACTTTCTGGCATGTTGGAGAAATGAGCCAAGAAACCCTTACAAAGTTTGCCTAAGATACAGTGTCCTGCCCCTGGGAGACCTCAAGTGCTAGCAACAGTTGGATGCCAACTGAAGTTGGCAATTTTGCAATGGGAAGAAAGAAAAGAGCAAAAACAGAAAGACAAAAGGAAAGATCTTTGCGTCCTGTAGGGCAAGTTGGATACGGGTCAGTGGTGAGAGCTTGCAATGATTGAAGTTAACTTGATACTGGGCCAAACCAGGAGGGGTGTACCAAAAGAGATTTAGCCTTTTATTAAGCATATGGGAAACTACACAGGAGCACCACAGCCATTTCTGGGCTCCCCAGCACAAAAAAGAAGGTATTGACAAACTGGCCTAAGTGCATATAACTGGAGGAAGGCCAGTAAGATCACTGTGGGACTGCAGCATCCAGCACTGAAGGAATGGTGAAGGTGCCAGGCTTGCTGAGCCAGCCAGAGGAAGCAGGCAGGATGCATTTCAATAGCAGATTTCCATTCAGCCATCCAAAGGGGAATACAGGGATGAACAAAGTACATATGTCTCCAAGGTACACAGTGAAAGGTCAAAAGTGACAATGAAAAGAGGAAGAAAGAAATCTCAGTATGACTGGGCTTTAGGGCAGGCTGTCACTTGGGAGGTTTTCAAACTGGACTGGAGGAGGCCCAGAGCAACCTGATCCAACCTTCAAAGCAGTGCTGCCTCAAGCAGGACACTGGACCAGCTGACCTTGAGAGGACCCTCACCATCTGAATTTTTCCATGGCTGTATTTAGCATCCCAATGCAAAAGCATACTAAAGACCTAGACACCTTATTAGTATTACTATAATCCATACTAAGGACAGATAGACAACCATATTAAGAGCTGTGCAAAGTTAGAAAATATGAACTTGTGAAGGATGTAAGCTGAAATTTTGGACTGTCCTGAACTGGAGCAAACTAATTCTCAATTCTGAAAAAAAAAATTTTAGAAGCCTTCACTTAAATCATGAGATGCTGTGTTAGAGACAGACACAAAACTGAAATACTAGTGTTATAAAAAAATCAATATAAATGATACATGAGTTTATTCTAAAATGGGTTTTTTCTCTTGAAGAGAAGTTTCAGTGAAACTGTCTGGATTTCTAACTTGAAAAACTGCTTAATCTATTAGACTGAATTATATTCTTTCATGTCCTGCATTATATTTGTTTGGGAAACACCAGACAGAGGAAGCATTTCACACTGGAGGGAGTTTTTTATTTATGCAGCAATATAATTCGGACAAAGGAGATTAGGGACGCTTTAATAGTGCAACTGTCTTCATAAATCACTGCTGATCAGGAACTTCTGAAAATCACCCCTCAAACCAATTTCTTTGATACTCTTAGCAGCAAAAGTATTTTTTGCCTTGCAAGTATGAATCTGCAGTACTATCACATTGCTCTTTAGCCAATTTTTAAAGGGCTATTTGAAAATACAATTGAAATATGCAAATTTAATTCATCTGGTGTACTGTATGCCCTCTTAAACAGGAACCTTAGTGTGTATCTAGTACAATCAGTGGAATCTTAATGATTTTGTGGTTAAGAAAATTGGGTCTATTTTATATTGAAGTCTTTCAGTTAATTTCAATCCAAGATGTTCAAGAATATTTAGGAAGACCATATGTATAAAGATTTTAACAGGGTAGAATGGTATTTAGCTATAAAATAAGTAAAAGGCTTGGTGTTAAAGACATCTCCAATAAAAGAAGCAGTGTTTACTAAAATATACAAAACAAAAATGCAGGGTGCAAGAGTCATTTGTTCGTTCCAAAGTTTAAATAGTATATTAAGTGTTCACAAAATAAACGTTTGGTTTTTTTCTTATTCAACCAATACTAAAAAAAGTAGGTCAGTGATGTCATAATTCAATACCCTTTTAATAATTGGACTTTTGCACGTATTTTCCAAGGCAAACATTGCAAAGTGTCCATTAATCCTGCCACTGCAAAAACAGTACCTAGAGAATTGTGCCTTGCAACGTAAGGGCCTGCTTAAAAATGGTGTCCAAGTGGTCCCAGAACAAATGTAACCCCCACCAAACATGCTGTAGTCAATAGCCATGGATTCCTTCCCACCTGTGCTGCCAATAGAGTAAGGCTGCTCTGGTTCTAAGGATCACCAACAATGTCAGCAGGATACTTCAGGATTCTCAGGTAAAAGAGAGCAACTTTACTTACCTGTGACAACTAGCCTCAAACCTGATTTTCAAACCAAGTCACTTAAATGGCAAGCTTAATCAAGGCCTAAGAAAAACTGGCTGAAATTGCTATTTTGTGTACTTCTGCGCAGTTCTTTCTGTGGAACAATACAACTTTCAGACTAAACTACTCAGATAATACGGGCTGAACAAAATAAGTAATAGCTGTTTTTGCTTTCTTATCTAATTCTCCAAGGTGCCTCTTTATTTTCAAGACATCTGTTTTGTTTGTCCCTCCAATTTGTTACTAGCTATTTTTACTTCTGGTTTCATAGCTGCTAGCACATTGTGCTAATGCATATATACAGCAAAGATGTACATTCTTGGAGGGTGGGGAAATAAAATTCACAGCAACTAACATTCCTTAAATTAATGAAAACATTTCTATTGCTATTATATTTTCAATTACAGGAACTGAAAAATTCCAATAAAGTTTCATACTGCACACAGAAAAATATATTTTAGCAAATAGATATTTTACTTTCTCACATTAAGCACTAGGGCATCTTCCATTCAGTCTTGTTTCTGTTGAGGTTTGTTGGGTATTTTTCATGCCTCAATTCAAAATGATGAAAACAATCCCCAAATTGATTAATATTTTTTAAAAATATAACTCTATATTTAAAAAACATAAACTCTAAAAATATATGGTCAATATAATTGTATACACATAGACAACTGATTTTGCCATTTTCCTTTCTCATAACTTTTTTTTAAATAACAGCCAGGAATTGTAAGATTTTAGTCAGATTAGTCATGGGTGTTGCTGGCAAAATACAGATTTTTTTTTTTTCTAGCTCCAGTATCTGTAAGAAAAACATTCACAAAAGTAATCTGTGATCTGAAATGCAAAATAAATCAGCCAAGTCTGACAAGACAATCAGACTGCATCCTGAATTACCCTATCTGAATTTGAATTACAGTATGGCCAGCCCAGTTTGGTCGTTAATCCCAAAGATGCTGATTTCTTAATAGTGCCACAAAACACTGCATACATACAAAAGAGCACATTAACTCAGTTACAGAACTGTGCTAATATTAATAACACTGCCTTTCACATCCTTATCATTTTATCTCACACAATGTTAGAACCCCAAATCCAGAGGGTTCGATAGGGTTAATCTCAATTGAAGGCAAGCATCCCTTGTACTAATTAAATGGAGGAGAGAGGAGAGAGGGAAATATCCCAATGATCAGATTCTATAATCTCATGTATTCTCTCAAAGGAAAAGAGAACCTCTCTAGGAACCCTGCAGTATTTTTAACCTCATCCCAGATTTAAAGACTGCCCTGTGCAATAACAACTACCTAAATTCCTAAAAATTCCTAGAAGAAACTCTTCTCTCAAAAAACCCACAAACCATTGAATTTAAGGAAAAAAATGAAATTCCTTATATGAAAGGAACGGAGGCACTAGAAGGCAGCACCAGACCCTTGGAGGAAGATACAAACATTTCCTGAAAAAGCCCATGACACCAGTGGCAGGCTTCCTCTGCACTGGGAAAATGAAACAAGAGTTACTGCACATTCTCCCAATATATTAACCTTTTCAGATGTACTGAGTAACACAGGCCCAATAAGACTACAATTAAAAATTTGACTGACTTCACTGGATTTTTTTTTTTTGTGCCAGACAGAAAACAGAGTGCCTTTCTTCATCAACTTTGCACAACAGTAGGCTGAACTTCTGCTCTTGAAAGTGAAGAGTTAAATGTTTCCTTTAAAGCCCTTCTTGGAGGAGGTTAAATTAATTTAGAAAATGTCCTCCAGAAAAACATATGCCAGAATGTATCAACCTTCTCTCTTCTTTAATAATTTTTATAATTGTCTGTACTTCATAGCCATGGTTTTAGAATTTTATGTTTCTAATAGAGAACAAAACAGGAAAGAAACTATGTTTGCAAAAACTCCATAGTCAGTCTTTGCAGTGGTCTTAATTAATGAACAAAGTGATACCCCTGAGACTCAATCAACATCTAATTAATTTAAAGCAAAAATATTTACTGCATTAAAAGGTTTCATTGTCTCAAACAGAAAATCAGCAGCATTAAACAGCCATTACAGTTTGTAGCTTGTCATAATTGTAATTTTTCTAAAGGAATGCTAGAAATAAGAGGTCATTTCTTTGCAAATTCAAACCAACAAGATATTTTCCTAAGGAAACTCATGTTTCATTCTATTAAAAGTCTGGACTACTTGACATAACATGAATATTATGCTTATTGTATTTTTTATTTGCATAGCTATCATACTGCTGTCTGTGCAGATAAACAATTAGAGACATACATATACTCAGAAAATACCACGTTACCAAACCAAAGTGTCACTTGATGAAGACCTCCCTATATATATTATTGTGTACAGCCCATTTCACAAAGCTGGATAATTTGGGGCACTCACTGTCAGGAAATATCGCCTGGATTTTGATTTTATACAAACAGCATAGTCTGCCATCTGTGCTGAAGTCCTAGGGTTCATGAAGCGTGAAAAAAGCCTGCTGTCCTAGGCCCTAACTTTTCTGTTGCTACAGAAAAAACACAGAAATTCTGAAAGGGCAACAATGCTTAAAACTGAATGACCTGGGTAAAGATGCAGAAGAAGGAAAGAGACTGTCTTGTTTCAGCACAACTGGTTCCTCCCATTTAAATATAAAAACTCTACAAGAATTTAATGTTGCCATCTCACAAGGCATTCTTGCATTGTCCAGTGAACAATCCCTGACTTGTTTTGGTCACCAGGGGTATAGTTATGCAGCTAGGAAGAGGGAAGTCTATTTCTTTGATCTGTTGAGAAAATTCATTCTGGAAAGTCTTGGTTGACTTCTTCTATTTGGTAGGACATAAAGCTTTGGACTGTGTTGGCCTGGCTGTGGAGCCAAGGTTCACCTCTGCTGTAAGGAGGAGAAAGTAGTGGAAATAGTGGCCCATTGTAGCAATTAGCCCTGATGGAAGACATCACTGCCAAAGGCTGCTTTGATGATCATGGGCACATACAGCAATGTATCAATACCTGCTATAAACTGACATAGGCAGCATTACCCAATGAACTCACCAGCCTGCGGATCTCCCTCTCACATTCCCGCTTTATTCTGTTGATCTCATCCTGGTGGGACTGGTAAGCCGTGCGCAGGTCCGCAGCCTTCATTTTATCTGCCTGCATAATGTTGTTCAGAGCTTCTTCCAGCTGCTTTTTGCCAGATTTCAGCTCCAGGATCTCCTGTTGCAGCTTCATCCGCTCCCCGTCGAAGGCCTTGCGAGCCTCCTCCTTGGCCTCGCTCAGCAGCGCCGTCTTCACTTTGTCAGCGGCCCCGTCCCGCAGCACGTTCACTGTGGACTGCAAACGCTGAATTTCACCATCCTTGATCTTCACCATTCTCGCCACCTCCTGCTCATGCTGCCGGATCAGGAGCTCTCTGACGCTCTGGAGTTCCTTCATTTTCTCCTCGTGCAGCTTGGCTTTCAGTTCAGAAACGTAGGCAGTGTGCTTATGCTGCTCCTGCTCCCTTTCTTGCTTAACCTCTTGGATTTTTTCTCTCAGTTTACCCACCTGGAATGAAATACAAAATATTGATTAATAAGCATCACTCCACTTTTTAAAGTCACCAAGGAAGCTGCTTCTAAACTGTTCTTAAAAACCCATCCTGAACATTCGAAAGCAAAGACTGCACACCTCTCTCCAGTAAACAAGTAGAGAAGCAGGGCTGGAAAAAGGCCACGTGCATGTTAAAGAATCTGCTATAGGGATGTGCAACTTGGCAATGAATTCTCACAGATTTAGGGAATAAAATAAAATTGAGCAACATACAATCTAGTTATTTCCTTATCTCCTGTACCAGCCACACCAGGCTATTCTCACCCATAACCCCTCAGCTGCGCTCTATAAGCAGATGGAAAATTAATCAAAACACAGAAAAGACTTAGTGTTTATGCTGGAAATACTTTTATTTTGGATTTCTTAATTTCTTAGCCATTTTAATGGGAAAGTCCTTATTAAATAAACTAAAATAATTGGCCTTTTGAAAAATCAAGTCTACTCAATGGCCCTCAAATCTCACCCCAAAACTGAGACTATTCATGTCCCCAGACATTTCAGAAAATATAGGCCAGTGAGGGCTGGGGAGAGAGTAGTGGAAAAGTGTTATAGATTATTATAATAATATCCACTGTGATGAAACCTCATTATAAAATGATACAGCAGGCTGCATGGAAAGCCATGCTTTTTCCATGGGGGATTAGATGTTAATTTAGAACAAAGGCAGAAAAAAGAGAAAGGCTCACTTGTCTATTGCTCAATACCAGAAAGGCTATTACATATTTCATTACTCATAGTCGCAGTTTCTACTGTCCCCATTACAGAGACTGCCAAAACCTCTATCAGAGGGCAAGGTTTCAAAACTTGTGTTTTAACCTTGAGTGACAATACAAACATACATAGCAAATAGTGCTTCATGGTAAAAGGAGGCTACCAAGCAGCAAAATGTAAGTCACTGTCACATCTGCTTCTATCTATGCTACCCAGAGCTGTGATCTGTAGTCATGTGATGCATTTAATTTCTACTAAATTAAGGCAGAATTACAGTTTGGTCAGATAGGTGACCAGTCAGGATCAACCCACCACAAATTCACCTGAAGCCTTTCAGACAGCTGGGACAAACAGACTTTTCCTGTGCAGAAAACGTTACAATCCTCTTATTTTGAACAGTAACTTAGAGAATTAACCAACTCAGACTTACCCTTGATTTAAAGACAGAAGAGACTGGAGAAGGGAGGAAAGGTATCTACACTTCTATGAAAGTAACCCAGATGCACTGCTGACTAAACACCACCCATGAGAGCACTAAAACTACAGCTGTTAAAAAGGCAATAGCTCTGAATCAGACACTGTCACATGCAGATTTTATAGATATTGTCCCTCTGTTCCAGGGTGATTCTGAAAACGTATTTTTTTTTAAGAGATAGAGGTTGGGTTTTTTTTCCCCAAATGGTAAATCTGGCTATTGGAAATTATCTGCAGGATATATCCATGTGCTATTTCTTTCGGTGGGATGACATTTAGTTCCAAGCCTAGAGTGGATAGCACTGATTTTCAGTGCTTGCATTAGGGTACCGAATTCCACAGGAGAGTCCAGAGCAGGGAGGTTGGAACAGATGATCTTTAAATGTCCCTTCAAAGCCAAACCATTCCATGATGCTGCAACAAAGCCAAGTAACTTACTCACCTATCTACTATCAGAAATAAACAGTCTAGTCTACAGACAAATGTGCAAATGAAACAACACTCATTATTTACTTACTGACTTACTGATGAACCAAGAAAATTGAAATGAAACTGAGCAATGAAACCTACTAATGACAACACAGGGAAACAAACTGCACAATGGCACATACAAACACAGATAATATACCTCCAGAACTACAGTAATTTTAAATTAGTCATAATGTACATAAAGCATACAACTGAAAGGCAGTTTTCAATACAACACATCCATGGTTTTATCTTCCTAAAATAACTTTTATAAATGAGAAATGGATTTTGACATTTTGGAGGAGTGCTGAGTCACACAAATTAGCATAGGTGCTCTACTTTTTTTATCTTTCACTGAACTAAGGGAAAGCAAGGCAAAACCTGTATGCATTGTTGATGTGAGAACATGTATTAACTACTCAGAGTAACTGAGTACTATCATATACCACTACTAATTTTACCTAAAAGATTCAGTAAGAGGAATTTGAACAAGATGGATTAGAATCCTTCAAAAAACCCTGGAGTTTTACACAGCACCTTAAATACATATTACACTTCATGATCCAGAAAAAAAAAGTGCATCCCAATTCTCAAGGTCTTTAAAAAGTCTTTTCTTATTACCACTTTTTGTCAGAGAAGATGGAAAGTTAGATCAGATCTTCTCTGAAAGCCATAATCCATCCTTCCCACACCCCTCAGTCCCTCTCTCCTGCACACTGTGCAATTCTGCACTTGCCTGGCTTCCAGAGCCAATGACAGAATGAAAATAGTAGTGTGGCATTTTCCCATATGCCTGAGCCTCACTTTCCAAATTAATCTAAATTTTAAAGCAATTTCTCTTTTTTAATTTCCAGCACTTTTTTTGTATTTTTTTTAATATGAAGAAAGCTATTCTATCCAAAAAATTAAGCCAATGGGGAAACAAAGTCAGGCATGGTATCAGGGCACCAATAAACCAGTTATTGTCTACCTTTCTAAATTAAAACTTTAAGAACTGGCGCACATTGATACAATGTTGTTGTCATAGCACAACTTAGCTTCTTAAAAAAATAAGGCTAAGCACCATACCTTTTTTTCATTCTCATGTCTAAAAAGTGCCTGAAAGCAGGATTTTCTTTAAAACAATGTATTTTCCTTGGATATTTGCATCTGGTGTTGTTTCCTATGACAAGTTGTTTTGCATGTTTGAGACAGAAAAATAGTAGTTTGGCTTCATGATCAGATTAAATGGAATACTTTTAAAGCTATGCTTTTCTAAAAGGTAATAACCTATTAAATCATATGTATTTCCAAGTGCTACCAAACCACTACCCCACTAAAATGTTATGATAAGAAATGTCTCAGGACTACCTAATTTTCTTCTCTTGGATTTAACTGTGGAGGTTTTTAATTTGTGGCACAACAGTCTCCACACTGATTTTTGCCAGGAAATGCAAACTTGAATGTAAAAGAAGAGGAGGTAATCAGGAATATTCAGCATGGATTCACCAAGGGGAAATCATGCTTGACCAGCCTGACAGTCTTGTACGATTGCATGGCTGGATGGGTCAGCCAGGGGGGAGCAGTGAACGTTGTCTACGTTGACTTCAGCAAGGCTTTTGACACTGTCTTCCACAACATCCTTGTAGGTAAGCTCTGGAAATGGGGGTTAGAGAAATGGACAGTGGATCAAGGTAGATCAAGAGCTGTCTAAATGGCAGAGCTCAGAGCATCATGATCAGCGGAGCAGAATCCAAGTGGAGGATGGGGAGCACCAGGGATCAATTCTGGGTCCAGTCTCATTCAACTTTTCTATCAATGACCTTGGCCCTGGTGAGGTGCATCTGGAGTGCTGTGCTCAGTTCTGGGCTTCAAAGTTCAAAAAAGACAAGGAGGGGTTTCAGTGGGGGCCACAGAAATGAGAAGGCATCTGGAGCATCTCTTATGAGGAAAGAGTGCAGGAGCTGGGCCTGATTAGTCTAAAGAAGGGAAGACTGAGACAAGACCTTGCCAATACATATGAATATCTTGAAGAGTGTCACAAGGACAGTGCCAGGCTCTTTTTGGTGGTGCACAATGACAGAATAAGGAACAATGGTCATAAACTAAAACATCCGAAATTTCACCAAGCCACCCTACCACCCTTCCCAATGGTGAGGTATGCAGTGGCAACTGAGATACAACATCTCATTTATCCTAACTCCTAGATACTGTGACCTCAAGCCTATAAATGTACAGTCACAAGTAGAATATGGGAATTTAAAAGCAGTAACTGAACTTGGTGAAGATGGAGTGACAGCCAACCTTATAACACATTGCTATCAAGAACAAAGTGTTACTCAAAATATTGAAAGACTGCTTTGTAACTTTTCCTAACTATATCTCAGTGGGAATTGGTACTTTGGAATACTTGTTCCTAAATCTTCATGGATCTCCGGATAAACATTTATAAAACCACAGAGCTGGCTGCCAAGACCATGCTCAGTCACTACAGCTCCTTGTGCTCATAGCACTGGACTTGAACTTCAGTCAGAATGAGTCCTGTCCCCATTCATATTAAAATAAGTATAATTGTTGTGCTTTGGTCAACTCTTTTAGTAGATGTCTTCCCAACAACTGGATGTCTTCCAACAAAGCTTTTTCACTAGCAGAGCAAGAGTATGTGAGCCCCTGTTCGGTTCATGAATTTCCTTCTCCAGGCTCTCCATAGATGGCAGCAAACTTACAGTCCAGGAGGACATCCAATATCCAACAGGGTCCCCAAATCTATCAAGCAGGTGTTCTCAAGACACAGTACATGGGAACTAAGGCAGGGCCACAACTTTTCCTTCACCCCTTAGGCAGCATGAATGAACTCAGCTACTCATGTGTCCAGTGGCCAAAATACCACCAGCAGGATCAACAATGATGCGCACCCAAAAACGTGCAAACATATCAATTTTGGATCAGGCATTGCATAAGCATGCAGTAAAAAACTTCACAGAAGAAATTTCTTTACATGGATCAACAACCAATGAAACAAGATGTACTAGGAAAATATGTACAAAGTTTTGAATGTCTCTTGGGTAAAATTTTATTTCAGAGAAAGCAGTATTTTTCAGGCAAAAGCATGTTAAGGCTGATTTCAATTTGTGATGTCTCTCATCAATTAGAAGGTTCCTTTTCAGATAAATCATTAATATAGGCACATACGTGAGGGAAAAAATAGTTTAGGAAAATTAAATTGAATAAATTGGCCCCACAAGAGTTTGTTACCTTTCCTAATACAGTTTATATCCCATGGGTCACAGAGCTGTCTGTTCAGCAGCTTCAATACTCCTCTTACCTCTACACCAGTAAATATATCTAATTTATTTAGAATTCTCTAGGTAGTGTTTTTACATTTCTGACACCAGGAAATAATTTCTCTTGGTTTTGTACTATTTTTGAACTACAGTCCAAACAGGAAAAATTTCAATGGCTTTGATTTACTCATCTTGTCAGTCAAGGCATCCTGTAACTGCTGCACAGGTTGAGAGTAGGCTGGGAAATAAACTACACATTCAATTCCAGTTAAATTACTTCACACTGCAATGTACACTTAGTAGGATTTTAGAGCACTCTGGCTGTAATTTCCTCTTTCACAGATTTCATATATGAGCTCACCCATTTCTCTGCACACGTATGTGCACAATACACAGATCTGTCTCCAGTAACAACCTCAATACATTAGAAAATGTTAAATTGTTAAGCTGAAGAAAGGTGAACAAGTAACCAAGCTGAAGCAAATCTTCCTAGACTGAATATAGTATAAGACCAGTCATTGAAAACGTTCCTGCAGCTGTCATGGTCCTGTACTTAAACCTCATTCTTGAATCAAGAGTTAAACTTGATGCTCTTACAGGTAAAGACTGGAAGTGTATCAGGGCTAAATTCTTTTTATTGTTCATGTTTTTTGTTTTTTTTAATCAGTTATTTAAGGACTCAGAATTCATTTATTCTTCTTTCCAACGTATAACTTCATAATTATGTGCTCTTTTTAATACAATTTAAAAAGTCATAATAAAATTCACATCCATATTTCTACATACAAAGTTACACAAAACAAAGATAGGAAATAAGTAAAAACAAAAACTTACTAGTGTAAATGGAATCTACCATCAACCCTTAAGTCTCCAAACAGAAATGAGACACTAAGAACTACAATGAAATAAGGCAACTTATTGACCTGTGAATTCTAAAGGGCATTAACCACTACTAAATGTCACGGTGTGTTGTTTTAAAAAGTTTAAGTTGTTTGTGCCATTTGTTTTAAAATTTGTTGTGATTATATCAATCAACAGCAAGAGAAGTTGGATGAGGAAACCAATAGCAAAACCCCTGACTTAACTGTTCATTTATCAATACCCCTGACCCATAAGAGATTTGACTTTTTGCTTTAGTCTGTGAAAGAAGAAAAATTTCCAAGGCAACACGAATTTAGTTGGCTGATATTTTCTGAACCCACTGCACCAACCAAACACAAATTAGGCTTTACAGTTTCTTCTTCCTCTGTAAGAAAAAAATTCCTAAGATTACATTTGTGATGTTTTTTTGGGTTTGCTTTGTAAATTAAAATGTAAAAAAATAAGACCTTTCAAAGCTGAGGTTCACACAAGGATGTTAATGAAACTAGAATGTTCAGAAATGTTGTTATTCAGGTGTTCCACATTTTACACTGATAAAAATAAAAAAGGCTTGAACAAAAATACTTTATATAAGAGAAAACATTTTCAGTGTGTACTTTCTTCTCTAGGTAAGTCTTTGAGACTGTTGCAACTACAGCATCCCCAGTCAAATACAGAGAAATCCACCTGCACATGGATTAATCTCCAGAACTGCCTTGTGCAACGTCAAATGCACTAACTGATTTTATTAAATAACACAATAGAAATACCCTTACAGGTCTGTCCATCTTCAAAATAACCTACAGAAATATATAAACGTAACTGCTTATCTTCATAAATATGAATGTATTTGATGAATTAGTAGTTTCTCCTATGTGTCCTCTTGATTACCCAAAGACCTGCTGAACTATGCTAGGTAGACAAATATTGATGAATGTGTTTCATTAGCAATCAGATGCAACATTGAATACCTCAGAACAATGCCATGCATAACTGCAGCAAATCAGATCAGGACTCCTACACAGACAGTTTCCAGTTAACTGATATTCTTCACAGGCATTTAAAGTGATATGCTTTGAATAAGGTGCTGATATTTGATTTTGAAGACGATTCTTTTTACAACACACAATTTTCAGAAAGATCAAATACAAAACTCCCTTGTCAGTAAGCTAATGCCATTTGTATTGCTGTGACTGGAAATTGCAGTGACTGGGTGGTTGGGGATATTTAGTCCCTTTTGCACACTGTTTAAAAGAATTGGCACCAATTTTAGTTTATCAGTTGTTCTTCTGATTTCACTTCTCTGTCATGTTTTTCTTTTACAACTAACACATTTTAGTATCAAACTCTGTGGGTTTCTAACAGTACTACTATTAAAAGAATGATCACAAAATGGAGACAGACAAATACCTTGTTTTTTTCTTGCTGAAATTCTATCTGGATGTTGGTCAGTTTAGCTCTCAGCTCTTCATTGGCAGCTTGCAGGGCTTCAGTCTCCATGTCGGACTTCTCTCCCTTGGCACGACTTTTCTTTGACATAATGGTTTTTGAGGTTTCAAATAAAATGTGTGCTCCACACTGAGCTACCAGCTAGTGCCTTCTGCTGTTAGCATTTAAGAGTCGTGCAGTGGTCAACAAAACCTTCCATACAAATCTCTGCCATCATGGGAGCAGTCTCTCATGGCCTGGAAGAAGCAAAGTGGTGGGAACAGAATTAGGCTACAGCACTGAGCAGAATCAAACATCAGACTTAACATCCATTTCTAAAGCACACTGAACTTCCTTGAATTCTACTTTGCTGCACACTGTACCAGAGTTTGAAAGAAACGGGTAAGTTACACAGTATTGCACCATCTCTAAACTCTATTCCCTGCATTCTGATGTTCACAGAAATAAAAGTATTTACAGTTATGATGAACACAGCATATAGACAGAAATTATATCTTATTCAAGACCTGAGTAGAACCATGCTCAGGATTCCCAAGAGGCACAGAGAAAACCATACATTAATTGATGTAGTGTTTCAGTGGGGATAGTTTATTTTCTGCAGTAAGAAGAAAGTATTTCTCTCCCTAATGTATCAGTTATAATGCATAATTGTATTATTCATAATTATCATTGAATTTCACATCATCAGCATCTATTAAACAGGGATCACAAAACTGAAAAAACATTTTAAAATGTTTCTTAAAATATCATGTATGTAACCTGCTTATGTTCAGAGCTGATATTGTTTGAAAAGCTATAATGGAAACAAGAAGGTATTTAACTTCATTTTAATTTCCCAGTATGCTCTAAGCTTATAAAGTATTCAATTATTTAAATCAGCTTTATGTAATATTCAAGGACAATATCAGTAACAGACAAAGAACCCTAATTACGATAATTAGGAAATCCCATAGTTTGCTTCATGAGTAGTTAGTATAGAAGTTTAATCTGTGATTTTTTTCCTCTTTGCTCTCCTCTAAGAATAAACTGGTGCTCCACAAGACCAAACTGTGGGTCAAGTGCTATCAATGCTGAACTGGTTTCCAAACTGATGTCCTCTGTGCATTTTTAAAATATTCACATAATTACATCATCGAATTTTCAACAAAGCAGAAAGGTTCCTACTCTAAAACTGAGCTACATGACTGGAGTATTATATTTCCAAGAAAATTGTTATCAAATTGTTACCAAATTAAACAATAAGCTGCTCTTTCCAACCTGCTACTGATGGGGAGCTATTTTAGGAATTGCATTAAATGAAAATCCCATGCATTCCTTAGCACATACTTTTTAAAGGGTTAGTGACTAATACCTCAGGTGTGTAGAGACAAACTAAACACCTCCGTTTTATGCTCCTCTTCAAGCACTGGTAAACAGGTGGTGAGTTACCTGTTTAGGTAATTTCTTGCTTAGAATGACAAATCAAATCCGATGAAAAGTGAACAGAACTCAAGACACCAAGTCTCAGTCTGTTCAATGATATTCCCGTTGAGTTCTTTCATTTGTAAAAAGCAACTGAAAAAACCATGAACTTTACCAGTTATTTGTTGAAGTAACTTAAATTAAATAGTTGTTTTGCTCTGTAATAACAGGTATCTTTCCTTCAAAATATAATAATCTATCCAGTTATCCTATTCAATACAATTTTGTTTCTTCTTATCTTCATTATATGAAGCATTTTAATCGGTGAATCTGTGAAAAAAACAGGAACTTAAATATGATTTAATTTCATTATGTATAATATAAGACCTACCTTACAAAACAAACATGGTGCTATTGTGCTTTTACACATAGTAGCTGATTCAAGAAAAAAAATCAGCAATATTCTTACAGTAAATCTTAAAAAAGGAACTCTTTGGTGAGTAGAAGAAATGTGAGGAATTGCTGTTCTTAATAAAGGAATTTCATGCTAATAATCTATGGAGTTTCTATGATGCTCAAATTACTTTTAATACTCAAATTAGTCTCAAAAACTAGGGAGTTCAGCATTATTCTTTGAAGTACTCTTCAGAATTAAAAAAATTCTCAAGGCATTGCTCTCAGTCTTCTTCCTTTAACTCTCAACATTTGAAAATTGTACCTTTCAAGTAAAATAAAAGCTTTTTAACTGAAGGAAATCACATACTTTTCTTACAGACATTGAGGGAAGGAGAGTGGGGAGGGAAGTGAAAGCACCAAACCAAACATAATAAATTCTCCAAAACCGCCAAACAAAAGAAAAAGAAATAACCGAAAAAACCCCAAACCAACAACAAAAAAACCAAACAAATCCCCAAGCAAACAAAAAAACCATAAAATAAAAAACCCAAACCAAGAAACAACCACCCATCAAGTTGCTTTGGTGGGCATAAAAAACCCCTTCCATTTTACCCTTCCCTAGCTGCATTTTCTAGCCTACCTACTGCAAAAGCAGGAACTGTGGCAACACAAAGCCTATCCATGTACTCAGAGAGGCACATAGCCCAGACACACAAGGGCTGAAGCAGAGACTGCATCCTGATTCCCAAATGAAAGGCACAGAACCAGTGAGTGCCCAGACTCCCTCCCAGCTGACTACCCACATTTAATGTTCGGATAAAGCCCAGGACAGAAGAAACAAAAACAAACAAAACCACAAAACAAACAAAAAGCCCCACAAAAACAAAAGCCCCCACAACAAAACAAAACAATAAAAAAACCAAAAACCAAAAAACAACCAACCCAAAACAAAACAGAAAACCCACACACAAAAAACCCCAACTTATAAACACAGCAAGAAAAAATGAAGGACAAAACACTCTAACAAAATCTAACTGATGCAGACGATTCAACCAACAACCTATTTATTAACTCCCCATATGTCTGCTGAGAGGAAAATTCATGATGCCACCAGGATACAGTCTCACAATCACTCCATGATTAAAAATAGCCTCTTCCTGTACTCTGAGTTCTACACACTTCTTGCAAACCTTGGAATCATTTGAATGCATTTTATGTTTCACACCAAGAAAAAGGATAGGAAAGAGAAATGGATTCTAAATCACAAGTCATATTTTCAGCTGTCTCTGGAACATACCAAGTCTTTCACTTCACTTGATAGGTAAAGGGCCAATTGTCATTGAAGAAAAACAACAAAATAAATAAATAAATAAACTTGATTCTATCTGAATCAACTTTTCCATAGTTTGGGGGATTGGTGTGTAAAAGACCAAAATATTTAACATGACTTCTCTTACAGATGTGTTGGGAAATCCATTAAATTCTTAACACATGAGAAAATCATTCAGCTGAACAATGTCCTAACTTCCAATTTCTCTTCCACTTGCTTAGCAGATTTAAAGTATGCTTTTTTACAACTACCTCAATCTCTTCCCTGGTTTTATCAAACAAGACCTCAAACTACATAATTAATTGCTACACAATGATTCTAGATCTTAAATATCAATAAAAGTTATCAGAAAAACAAAGAAAAATCAGTTATTGCAGAAACATGAAAGTGTAGAATCAAAGAATTTTGATTACATAAGGGTAAGGAAAAAAGGAACCCAGTTCTTTCTATGGAAAAATAAGTCAATTTAAAGAAATGCAAGTCTTTAAGCATGATACTGTATGAAATACACAAAAATATGGGGAGGGTTATATCTTTAGAGAGTGAGTCTTTCAGTAACAAAAAGTAATCAACAGGAAAAGTAAGCAAACCCATAAAATCAAGTAATAACTATGGATAACATGATAACATGAAAAATTATATCACCCAAAATTCTGCATTCCAGCCTTATATCAGACTTCAAAAACATTATTCATCTGCAGCACAATTTTTGGAAGGTGAAATTGTCAATGAGTCATCTCAGCTGAAGCACCAAGCCATTACTCATGTACTGGAGAGAAATAATAAAGCTTCTTCATCTAGACACTGCACCTCCATATAAATAGTGCACCCACCATTCTACTTCAATTTTCTTTATTTCAACGTTTATCTTATAATTCTGCAGAGCAAGCTGATAACCCTCACTTGTGCTTGTGAACATGAGATGTAACATTCTCAGCATAGCACAATTCTGTACACTCAAGAAGTTTAAAATAACTTTGATTACCATAGGATCTTACAATAGTAAATGCAGTGCTCACAGGTACAATGCTAACTTCAAAAGTAATTTGCAGTTCACCTATGTTATAGTTTAAAAAACAGTGATAATCAACCAGTGACTGTATGGGAAAGACAACATTCATAGCTGCTGATGCCGAAGGCACACTTCTCACAAGATTCAGATGACCTACATTCACTGCTTCAGTTCTCAGTTCTATGTAATAAAACACGGCTGAATAGATAAAAGCAGAGGAACCTCTACAGGATTGCAAAATAATACTTTTCCCACCAATAAATCTAAATGCAAATTATCAGTATAGTTTTCTAAGTATATTGCAGACTGGTCACATTTCTGATACCCCTCTGTTAGCTACCTACAAAGACATCTATTTCTGTAACAGTAGAACATTTGAGGGTTATTTTAAATCACAGCCCACTTAGGGAAATACAGAGTTTCCTTACAGTGGAACACTTTGTAAATGTCACTTCATATTTTGATGGATAAAACCAGAAACATCTTTATTGTTAACTAACAGCCCACATTTGTTTTTTCAGAATCATAGCCTGAAGTCCTGAGTCATTCTTGCTTTAGTAAGAATATACCTTATAGGGCCACACTAGATAGAAAGCCATCACCAAGAAACGATAAGCATTTTTTCCTTGTTTTTTTGCCACAAGACCTCAAAGTAACAATCCTGCAGAGCCAGGTGGAACAGAGCTTTCCTTGGTAGAGATCACAGTGTAGCATGAGTTTGGCTTTTATGACACTTGTTCAGATTTCCACAGCAGGTGACATCCTGTGGATGAGCACAGGATCTCTGAGCAGTCAGCTCTTCTGTCCAGGTTAGTAATTGCTTCTGTATTTTTTCTCTATGGCAACTCAGCAAAGGTGATCTCTTATTCTGTCACTCCACAGCTTTTCAGAAAATTCCCAAAACCCAGGTTTTAACCTCCCACCATGAATAACTGCCTTCTAGGTCCTTATACAGCAGTTAACTAATTTGGCAAGTTCCTAAATGAATTTCACCAATAGTACTCCTTTTGTCTTCTGTGATTTGGTTGCCTGTGATGTGTGAATCCATTAAAACACACGCAACTAAAATATATACCCAAGTCACTGCATAAAGGGAAGAAAAAAACAAAAAAAAAAAAAACCAGAAAAACCCACCAAAAAAAAAGAAAAAAAACCTACACATACAGAAAAAAAACAAACTAAGCATATCAAACTCACTTGAACCAAAAGCACACACACAAATGTGTGTGTACCTGCTAGTAACAACCATGTGACACTGAATTTTTATTTTTGATTGGTACTACTCCATGCCACTAGATAGCATCCAGCATATTAATGGCTTCATTCTAGTGAAAGGACATAAACAGGCAACCAAAAAACACCCAAAAAACGAGCTCTTAGTTTAAAAGGAATTATGACAAGTAAAAAAGAATGTCTGAGCCAAAGAGGACACGGCACAAGGAAGGAAAGGGATCCTGCACCTCCCTTCTGCACTACACAACACTTTCATACACTAGGAGTTACTGAAAACAACCTGAATCCATTCTCAGAAAGCTATGAGCTTGATTCCAGGACTTTTTGATTTTAAGTATATAAAAAATATTCACATTATTAATATTTACCCGATTTCACTTATAGCACTGTTTCAAGGATTTATCAAATCATTAATCATTAAAATCTCTCTGTTGGCCCTATTAAAAGCCAAAATGCTACAAACAGGAGTCCTGTGACACACATAAAATAAAAGAGGCACTAGCACAGAAAGGCAAAATTCAAATGCAACTAAAAATGGTAAAACACACCCCTCCTTCCACAACCTTCACAACTCAGCTCTGTTACACAGCCACAGTACTTTAGGGTGTTGGGTTCACTGCAGCTCCAGAGAGGCAGCTCTAGGCAGAGCTGTTCCTCTGATCTCTGGGCCAATTCCTTTCTGTCCATCACAGACAGGAGCCCTGATCCCATGCCTGCTGTGTGGCATGAGCCTCTTTCCTTCTCACTGTGCCCTGGTTATGAGGTAGGGAGATCCCTGTGCTCTCACTGAGGAGCAGCATTCCCATTAAAGCAGAACATTTAAGAGCAAAAACAGAAGGAGGAAGAAAGGGCAAGTTACAGCATTTATCAGTTAGGGCTAGTTAAATGGCAAAAACAGAGACAGATTGTAATATCTTTATTGACTATCACTGACACCCCACAAATATAATCAACCTGTCAAATTTAGGATTTTGGATTATACTGGACCTGCTTTGTTTAGCTATTCACCTGATTTTTGCAGGTTTTTTTTTTTCTTCAGGTATTTTTTTTAATCCATCATTATTACTATTTCTATTTCATTGTGAGGAGATAGAATAACTAAACCCTGAAACTAGAAAAATTAAAAATTCAGGGATGACAGCTGTGTAAAAGTGTACAAGGCAACTGAAAGGTCTGGGGGGAGAGGTTCAGATTCCCAATTTGATGACTCAAGAGAGGGGAAGAACCTCAATGAGAGAAATTCTGGGGATGTCTAACACTTCATTGCACCTTGAATATTTATTATTTTGTAAATCAATAGGATAGACTTGAGAGGTCAGGCAGGTGTAAGGAGGAGAAAAGCTGCTTCTGGATGTGAGATTAGTTGCCAGCTGAACAGTGAAGCAAATGGGGGGACATGATTTCATTCCCCTGTCTCTGATCTCAGGAATTATTTTGTGTTGTTGACCACCTTTTCTAGTCTGTAAGCCCCCTCATGCTGTGCCAGACAGCTCACATTCTCACCTCACTGCTCCAGCACAGAACAATCACACAGCTCTGTACAGAGCAGCACAAGCACATCAGTCAGCACAAAAAAAGAATTACAAAAGTTCTTCAACTACCAAGGGGTGGCACAACGTTCACACAACTTCTCATTGAAGTCAGGACTCATAGCCAAAATGAAGATGTCAGCCTAGTCTAGTAATACTGGAAGGCTGAAAAAAGAGCATGCTGCATTTTTTCCAAAGTTCCCATTGTGGTCCACATTTAAAGCCAAGCTCCTTAGCTCCTGAGATCAAAGTAAGGTTATACACCACAGAACAGGCAGTGCTGTTGCTTAAATTTTGAAGAGTCACGTAATTCCCAAAAAGGTATCTACCTGTGCTCAAGCTTGTGTTTGATTACTGTATCAAGGACTCCTGCTCAGCTTCAATGTTCTTGAACCCCACATACAAATTTAATTTCGAATTTAGCTGGATAATTATTATTACTATTATTATTATTATTTTCTTTGGCAACACACAGGCTAAGGCTTGATTATTTTGGTTCTATCTACAGTTCTGTCACAGATGCCTCATATTTTCTATATCAAATCACTTATCTCTCAGTAAAGCAGGCATTACACTTGCAGAAAGACTTTCAGAAATGTATTCTGAGGATAATACTATGAAATAAGAGACTGGATACAGAGAAATTAGACTGGTAATGAGAAATTAAACTTAAGAGACCTAGAAAGAGTCTGCATTTTTTTTGGCAGGAATCATCAAATTGAGCATCCCATAAAATTGCAATTCCCTCAGAAGATCTGGTAACTTTCTCACAGCAGTGCTCTGATCATCAGCCAGCTAAAATGGGTATTTCAGTTCATAGTGAACAGAGTTTAAGTCACTCTGGGAACTGGCTGATGCAACTGCATCACCTGAGATAAAATATTTAAACTGAGTGTTTCAGCCAGACAGCAGCTTCTTTCCTCTCTCAGCTCTCTGAAAGGGAGCTGTGCAATGGCTTCAAACTACAGGCAGTAAAAAGCACAGCTAGATACTAACACAGCAAGAGCTGGAGACAAACTGTAATTGCTCTCTCTGGTTAAACAGGACTGAGACAAACACGACAAAGCACAAGAAAAGCACAGAGGAGAAACTGCGAACTGAGAACTCTTTATGCAACCATTTTCCAACATCCACAAATAGAGAACTCTTCACCACCGTGAGAAGACTACAAATAAAATACTTCTGGTAACTGCCAGCAACTTTGATTCAAACCATTCCAGACTTGTTGGAAATGCTGGCAAGTTGGCCACCAGGAACACTGATGTGCTCTCTGAAGATACTAAAAGTTGAATGTGGCAGCCATGAACAGTTGCAGAAAATATATTTATCTAGATACTTGTAGCAACATCATAATTTTAAGGATAGCATTGCTCAGAATGTTAAAAAACAGAAACATTCAGTCATGGTTCACCTTAAAAAGAGGGAAACAGGCACGTAGATAAAATAAAAAACTCCAGAAATACTCTGTGACACACCACAATGGACTGTGACACTTCCTGTTGTCCAGACTGGACTGCCCCAAAGGATTATGAACCTCAGAAATTAATCAAAGCATGCACACACATATACATATACATCCATGTGTATATATATATATGTGTGTATGTGTGTGTGTGTGTGTATGTATATGTATGCATATATGTATGTATGTATGTATGTATGTATGGAAACAAAGCTTCCTAAAAACTTCCTAAATTTGGGATAATGTTAGACAGAACCAGACTACTTGCACATGCAACTTTGAGAGCTTTAGTGAGCAAAGCTGTGCATGCAGCTTATGGGGGTATCCAATTTATGGAGGACAGCATTGCTAGCAATGTATCCTGAACTGCTGAGTGCTGTCATAATCAAACTGATTTGGGCACTTAGGGGGATTAAAAAGTGATTTGGTATTCACTCTGAAGAAAACATCCTTATGTCTCTTTACCTATATAACATCTCTCCTTCACTGAGAAATCAAGGTTTCATTTCACTATACTGTTTCAGAGAGCAGATTGTGAAGATGGTACAGTGTTTTGAAGAAAGCTGAAGCCACAATATGTCACCTAAAGCTTACAGAAGTCTCAGTGGTTAAATGAAAAATGTTTATGCTTCAATGCTTCAGAACACAACCTCCCTCTTGTCATGGTGTCTGCAAAGAAGGTTATTCTCTGAAAGGCCTAAATGGCTGTAAATCATCTGTGACCATGGACAAAAATCTTCTTCAAGTTGTACTATCATGTAAATTTGACACAGTTGCAATTCTGTCTATTAATCCAGTTATGTAAAAATATGATCATATAATTTTAGCTATTAATTCGTCTAGGTGCTCAGTTCTGTTCCTCTTCCTACCTCATGTCCTAAAAGAGGTGGAAGAGGGAAGCTTCAAATTTAGGGTGCTGACAGTGACTTGATAGACAAACTTAGTCTTACTGAAGACTCAGTGGAAAAATATAGAAATAGGTATTGCCAAGAACTATTCTTTCTCCATCACCTCCCTAAACTTTAGGTGAAAGTGTGAATAAGATTTTCCTTTAAGGTTATGGTCAGCACAGCTGTGGCAGTAACACCGTAATTCTTCACCTCCTACAAAGCAAACCTATATCAGCAGAACTGAAAACTTCATGTAAATCAAGACTTGGCTGTTACCTGTGTACATTGCCCTTGCACATGAAAGGGGAAATGCTGAAATGCTGCCTATTTCAGTGAACAACATGAAAACTGGGAGTTCTTAAGTGAAATCATTCTCATTTCCCCCCCCCAGGGCATATAAGCTCGAATGGCTGCACTACAAACACAACCTATTTATTAATTTTTTTGCAGTAGAGACATCTGGAAACATCAGAAAGACCTTCACTAACAGTTCCCAAATGTTGTAAGGGATTAAAAATAGAAAATTACTGGATGTTTGCTTTGAGATATGCAAGTCTTCACCAGTACATAATAAGGTTATATGCTTCCTTTCACTGTCCCACTGCATTTTTAATTCTTACACTGATTTTTGGAAGTTAATTGAAATGCTCAAATACTCTCTGCCTCCCTTCTACTACAAAACAGTGCTGTAATAACATCCAGCACATACAGTATGTGCAGATGTGCACAGGATGGGTTTCCTTCAGAAATCTAAAGTTGCAGGTGCTGAGATTAAAGTTAGTATCCTCCAACAATTTTTCCCCTAGAAATCAATGTTTACACAATGCTGTGTCTAAAACAGGATTTTTCCCACGTGCATACATATATTGCCATAATAAAATCCCATTATCAAAGCTATTTAACATTTAAAACATCATTTGGAGCTATTGACATTACAAATTAATTGAATTCAAGAGCTGAGAAAAACAAACAAAAAGCTAGAAAGACAATCATAACCAAGAGGGAGCCTATTTATCACGAAAAAGCACCAGGTACTGTAAAACTGGTATAGCCCAAGGAATTCTCAGAACTGTCAAGTTTATGGCCTCTCACTACTGTTTATTGAATGCACAACACACAGGCTACAGGTTTCTCACAGTTCATACCTTTTTTCCCATTCATACTCATTTATGAACATACAAGGAGCTTCAGAAAAGACTGAAGATCTGCTGTGCTTTAATACTGGACAGCAAGTCTGAGATATTTGAGAGCCTTTTCCATGGTGTCAGAAAAGTTCGTTTGGTTTTCTTTTCAAGACCTCTTGCAAACACTCAGCACACAGATGATTACCTTTAGATGAGTAAGTGCAACGTCACTTATCTCAACACAACCATTACCAACCACAGACTTATCTAATGGCAAAACGTGTGGGCATTCTGCCAGCAGCTGCACAGCCACCAGCCACCCAAACTTTCTACTGTGTTACATTTGCAAGTAAGGAAAACCCTTTAGACACAAGCATGTTATAATACTTGTTTTCTGTGTTTGGAAAATAATGGATCTGTAACCACAGGCAGGGAACATAAGTAATCTCTGTATAGAGGATTAATCAGCACAGATTGTTTGTTCAAAGGATGTTAAGAAAAAATGGAAACATGGGAGCAAAACCATAGTTTATCTCAATTTAATTTTCAGCACTCAGAAAATCTGAAAATATCAATCAGAAGGGGGAAAGTATCCATCTTTGATAGATTTCATGATGAGTCAGCGAAAGAAAGAGCCATTCAAAAAAATGTGCCAGGCCCTATTGCAGGGCCAGGCATGCTGCTGCAATCCTCAATTTTCACAGGAGCAGCCTGTCATTGTCTAAAGCAAAGTGCCAGCTCACTGCATGATATAGGAGCACCATTCCTGCATGAATGCTTGTGTTTGCACTTCCAGTCTGAGAAGACAGTTGGAAGAGACCAGGAATAGTCTAGACAAATAACAAGACATGGATATGCAAGAAATATGGCTAATCAAAAAGAGAAACAGGGACCAGATAGGCAAGATTTTTTCCTGTAGCATTGGGCAAATGTGCATAAGCAGTTCAGAAGATGAAAACCCACTGTTGAAATTTTCATAAGCTAGTTCCAACTATTAGGATAGATACAGATAATTGGCACATGACAAAATCACTTTCCAAAATACATTGGCTGTGGAAGACTCATGTTTGGAACACTTTATTATGCAGTCAGCTAAACAAATCATTAAGTCTAAATCAATTTTTTAATCTGTGTTCCACTGTTTGGATGTATAGGAATAGAGCAGTCTAAAGGAGAATAGGGGGAATAATAATCTTTAAATAGCATCCTTTTGAAATTTAAAAATTAAAATATATTTACCTTCACAGAAAACCAGGTGATAATAGTTATCAGCTGGGTTTAGATTTTTTTTCCAAAATCATCATTTACTTTCTGTTGTTTTTAAGTAGATATGGAAATAATATTTTTAGATAAATCTGTGACTGAAGTTCCTCATGTATTTACCATTAAGTGTTAAACCCAGTCAGAAGAAAAGGATGAACTACCCTCCCAGGTACAGAAGAGAGAATTTAGTAGTCACATCAGTTTATCAGTTGCCCTCTAAACAAATTTAGCTACAGATTAGAAATTACAAATTAAAATAATTATTCTCTATAGTGAAAGTTAATTACATTAGCAAATATTAAATTATGTTAGACATACTTTTTCACTGTTTATGTTTCTTTATAACGACTACACTATAATTAAATTCTGTGAAGTGTTAAAATCAAAGATACTACAATGAAGTAGTGGCTATATTTGAGTGTCACAGGAAACAGATGGGCCATAAGAGTCATTCCATATCCCACGTTTTTACTTTATTCTTTCCTCCTTCGTGACTTTTTTATCAATAATCCTGCATTCTACAGCTGTCAGTTCCCATAGCACTTGCCTTATTTAGTGCCATACTTTTCTATTCAGAGAAGGAAGTGTTCACTGTGCACTAGACTAAATATAACAAGGTATATCTCAAATCAAGCAAAGTTTGTGAGTGGCTAAGAGGCAACAATTTCAATATGCAAACTACAAAATAGCCATTGGGAAAGGATATTTCCTGGGTTACTGCTGCTTTACTTTTCTTTCTGTACTACAGTTTTCTGGCAAACCTCAATTATAGTCTCAGTATCCTTCTAGATAAAAATGTCTTTTATAGGGATCAACAGCATTTTGCTGTAGAAAGAACAGTTACACAGAGTGGAGTTTATTTCCTAACATTTCTAAGCCTAATAACTCTGTCCAAGATGCAGGACTACTACAAGAGAAAAATACCAAAAATTAGGCATGGGGTTAAACTGTCATCCTTACCATAATTCTCTGATAGGAAGAACAGGCCATTTCAAGATGATCCTTGAAGCAAACAAAATATTATGCTGGAGATTATGCATGGCATACATAACTGCCTGCTGATTACCCAGACATGTACACACTATAAACACATAAAAGTCAACAGAAAGTTGGGAAAGTCTAAAAAAAAGCAACTAAAGCCCTTCTTTACTAATGGGAACAGATATAGCTGAGGTAACACAGTGGTCAAGTTAGCAAGTATATGATAAATATAAGACACTAAGCACCCTTTTGTACTGCAAATCTTAGATGCCATGGGTGGTGGGGGGGAAACAATTAAAAAAATTAATAAAGAAAAGAAATCACAAGTGAAAAAATGTTTAAATCAAGAATCTTCCAGTAATTCCAGAAAGCATCTCTTTCTGGAGAATTAAAGCACCTCACAAAAAGACAAAAGCATCATGTAGATTTGGTTTATTTCATTGCCTGCAAAATCTGATTGTGTTTAAAAGTCTCTCTCAGTACAAAAGGAATTTCAAACTTGAATCTTCAGATGGTATTGTCTCTAATAAAATGATAGCATCACATCTGTATGGAAGACATACTCTCTTCCTACCCACCCAACACGCTGGCAATGTACAGTACCTTCCTCTTGTCCACAGGTTTCTGAGGCAGTTGTGGTTGATTTTGATTTTAAAGAGGTGAAGACTGAGCAGCACCTGCAGCTAAGTCACAAGCTATGCTTGTTCTGGGAATTTCCACACCACAGCTCCTAGTCCTGTTGGAATGTTCTCCTTTCCATCAGCAAGGAGGGCTTCCAGAGCAGTATTAGTGACATCATCTGTTAAACAGAAGGAAAGAGATTCAATACAGATCACATTTCATTAACAGCATTGATAGTAGCAATGCAATGGAAATTTATTTACACAGGGTAACAAAATGCAGCAGAATAAGGTATCATATAAAATTATAAGTGTGGCATCTTCTTTCCACTTCATTCCACACATGGAATGGTGGCCTGTGCTAGATGGTCCTCAGTGGAAGCAGGATAGAAGCTGCTAAGCTCCTTGGCAATTAGATGAGGTCAACCCAGACTGTTAACTTTGCCGAGCTAACACTAAATTTGTATTCCACTTCAACACAAGTTATTGGGTTTTGGGATACCTGAATTGTCATGGTGGCCACCTATAAATTGTCACACCTATAAACTGTCACACCTATACATTTTCACATACAGATTGTCCACTGTCATGAATCTTTACAAATACCAAAATTATACCAACAAAAGGAAGTTACATGTGTCATACTGAAAGGAGGAAAAGGCTAAATTTTAGAAAACCTAAATTCTGTTCTTGAAGGCAATGATCACAATTTCCTTTGTGAAAACAAACAATCAAAAGACAATGGACAGGGCATTGATATTGTCTTATTTCATATTTCTTTATAATATTTCAATGTATTTTGATCGCAAGGGGAAACAACAGTAACGTTTGAGTTTTTGTTGATGTTCACTGCATGTTCATTTGAACTGGTATTTCCCATGCACGGAAAAATTTAGAGGAATAAAATTATCATTGTGGGGATACCTTCATGGAAAGTATCACTCTGAAAGCTTAATGACTGAAAGCAATTCAAGTTTCTCAATGAGTATTATCTACCCCGGTTTTCCTAGTCTCTAAACACCTTTAACTACACCTTTCACTGCAGAGTGAAAAAAAATAAAGTAGTCTCCTCACTAAATCTTTTCTTAGTATATCCCTTATGTTAGAGAATGAGGACAAGTGAATTGAACAAACCAAGCAGATTTCAGCAATGTCTGAAGCAGGCATGGCCATATGGGGGTCTCCAAAGCAGAGGGCTGGCAGACACAACACAAAGCATTTCAAACTCTTTGCCTTTTGGGCAAGAGAGCTGGAAGCCAGACAGAATTCCACATATGAACTGTGCTGAAACATGATGGATATAACTACTATCATGTACAGTGTTCAGATCTTCACAAAAAACAGTTTCTCACAAAATACATCAGGATTGCATTCAGCTGTACCAAAAATTCAATTTCTAAAGTACTTCCCTTGCTGGGATATGCTGCATTTCTCCCTAGGGGTTTGTTTAAGGTGACACCATGTATTCTGTTAGTGGCTTAAAACCTGAATCCTCAGGGAATTTACTAGCTTATTTGTTCAATAAGGACAGGCATGTAGGTAGTATTTAATGGAGAAAGGAAATCTGCATACTCATTTCCTTAGGGCCAAATTCACTGCTGAGAGAATACTTTTGAAAAGGATTAAAGTACAGCTAGGACCAGATCATGGCAGAAGATCAAAGTGCTGAAATAGCTTAGTTGGCATATTTAAGTAGCACAAAACACTGGAAAAGAGGAATTAAATTTATTTACATAGCAACAAACATCTTCAGGCCAAGTGCCTCTATTTTTTATGATGTCAGGTATGCATCACTTCACCCTATCTTCATCCTTTTTGAGTTGCCCTATTCTTAAATATTCCAATATTGTTATTCCACATAAAACATTTTGCTGCTTTCTTCTGACCTTCATTTAACAACGTGAATATATTTGAATAAAAGGGAACATGCAATATAGAAACACCTAAGAAAAATCAAGAATTTACTTGTAAAAGGCTAGTAGACAGCAGTCGGGCCAATGAGATAGTAACAAACAGGCCAATATCCACAAGACTCAAAAGGGAAAAAAACCCAGAAAACCACAGCTCCAAATTCCAAAGTTATCTGGGTAATCTGTCTACATTGAAAAATATACTTTTAGCATATCTACTAATTCTGTAATACCAGTTCTTCTAGAATTTGATCAAAAAAAGTTTATTGTCAAGATTAATAGTTTTTTGAATTCTCTAGTAAACTGGGAAATAAAAATATCTTTTATTTTTGGCCAACTGGCCTCACTATGTAACAAGAACAATGTTTACAAAGGTTTTGAGAGAAGAATGAAACAGAGATCTGGAGTGTGCATTAGTTCCAGTAATAAAAGCAAATAAAAGCAGTAGTATAGTGATGTGACAATATCTGCTTCTGAAAGTGGATGTTTCAGTAGCATAGCATATGAGTGAGATTAAAAAAGAAGATTAATAGGCAATAAGTCTTGAAAAAACTGGGGCAAATCTGAAACATTTAATTATGCCAGTCAGTAGAAGTTGTTAGAGTGGTATTCACAGTGAATTACCAGCAACCACTGGAAAACTACAAGCTAATAATCCTTCAGTAATCTTCCTACAGCTTCTTAAAAGATATGGCAATACAAAAATAACTTAAAATAATTGGATACTTAATTTCTCATTACCAGGAACTACTAAGCTAAATCTATTTCTAATGGTGGAGGGGAAGGATAAAGAGGGGAAGCCATTACTGTGGAAATATATCAGTTAATCTACAAACAAGCAGAGCAGAAACTACAGCTGTTCAAATTGATTCAGAATATACCATACACACCAAAAGCACCTCAAAGAACCAAAACTATTACAGAAATAATTTGACAGATGAGCTGATACTTGATACTTTACTGATTTCACTCAGTGCAGTGAAGTCACCAACATGTTCACATCCCGTAGTTATGGCAGCACATGCTAAATAAAGGAAGTTATGTTCTTTATCATAAAATGGCTCTCTAGATAAAGTACAGTGTTACAAAAATGAAGAGCTTTCTCTGTTTATGGAAATAACTAGGAACACTTGTCAACACTGCCCAAATAGTTAGGAAAGGATGGAAAGTATTTCAGATTGGTTGTTTGGGTTTTTAATCACAAACTGTAATCCATTGAATCCTTGGTGAAAGTTCTGTTTCTCACACTTTTACGTCCATCATTACAGGCAACACTGCATCTTGAGAACAAGTTTAAAGGTAAAAGAGTAAACACTGATACCAGCCTCCATCTTTTCCTGGAGATTCCCAAAATAGCAAAGCACTTGGGTTCTCAGAGATTTTAACCAGATCTGTTCACATGGGATATCTTAGTCCATTTTAACACTTAAACAGAGTGCATTACTTACAGAAGCTTTAAAAATAACTATTAAGGTGGACAGCTAGCTTAGATTTCTTCTTGGAAAGCAGGACAATTCCTTTGACAACTGAGGTAATGTCATGTACAATCCACATATGCAGGATCTGTGGACTATAAGGAGTGGGGATCTCAAAAGAACACCTTGTTCTGTAGAAGAGTGGTACAAAACCTTCCTTCTGACCAACACACATCAAATAGAAAGAAGCAGGGTCCAACTATAATCCCCAGAGCAGAAAAAAGAGCAATCACATCCTTGGCATATGGTAACAGAAAAGCAGTTTCCCTGAATGTTTTGGAAGCCCTCCCTATGTCTTTGTACAGCTGATCCACATTTTGAAGACTTTTTGAAAGTCTTTTGACTTTTCAAAGGCTCTTTGAATTTAAAATGACTAAGCATAAAACAAGACTGACCCAAATAAAAGGCAATTTCTTTGGGAAAACAGTGCTGAACGCAGCTGTGGGTTCTCTGCAGCAGTTGCTAGAAATTTCAGTTGGCAAATGCTTTTTAGTGAGAATATGTACATTACCACTGGCTTTTTGTCAGAAGTTATTCTAATCGACAGCTAGAAGAGGAGGGGAGGGGTTCTTTCATACAACCAAATGTTCAAGGATTAAAACAGCATATTTCTTTCAAAAATCTGATGACATTTCACTATGGTGCCTTGTATTCTGCTCTAAAGCTTTCTGTCCAAAATATTAATTTGATCTACAACTTTTTGAGAGATCCACTTGTCAGGCATACAAAATACATCCAAGGACTGCATCTTCCCCTTCCTGCTCCTGCCCTTGGATTTCTAAGACTGTTATGCTTCTTTGGTACAGATTCCCTGGGATTTCCAACAGAGCAAAAACTTTATTTACAAATAAATAACTGGCACAGATGCAACCCTTCATGAACGACACTTAACATTCTGACAGCCAGAACCTGCCAGCAACAAAAACTCATGCCCAATTATACATCACTTGCTTTCTCCTTTACCCATTCAATGGCTGCCTAAAACACAGTATTACAACCAGAAATGTGCTGCCTTCTGCTGTGGCTGCACCAAAAGCTGATTGGGAAGAAACAGAAAAAAGCAGAAAAAAAAAACAAACCCAAAAAAAAAAAAAAAAAAGCCCCCCCCCAAAAAAAAAAAAAAAAAAGCCCCCCCCCAAAAAAAAAAAAAAAAAAGCCCCCCCCCAAAAAAAAAAAAAACAGAAGAAGAAAAAAAAAGAGGTATTCAAAACAATCCCCTGAAAACAAAGACAATCTAAAGGGAGGCTTCAATGAGAATGCATCGTGGTCCAAGGAAGAAATAGCACAGACCATGCCACAGAATCATCCTTTTCCAACACAAAGACTTACCAGCAGGAAAATACTGTGGCATGACCTTTATAGACCACTCTACATATCCTGAGCAACACACACTGAAAAATGTGCAACCACAATCTCCATTCTTTACACAGACTTAAAGAGCACAAAAATACTTCAGAAACTTTCTCTTCCTTATTATTTTTAATATCAGCTTTGAAACTGATATAGCAGAAATCAAAGACATGATAAGCAGCAAGTTATTGGCTACAAATACTTCTTTCATTACTACCAGGAGATACTGATGAAAATTTTCCTGATCTGTTTTAAACTCTTGTTTTTATTGCGAAATACATCTTTGGTGGGCAAAACACAGAACTTTTATTTGGATACAAGAAGCAATGAAAGATATAAAAGCAATTATTCACTTTCCTGCCTCCTTTATGTCACATCTTTCTGCTTTGGCATCTCCATAATAGGGAACCCTTTGGGATCATCTGAACTTCTGTCAGAAATGGTGGACTACCAAAATTAGGTCAACAATTCAAATTTGTTTCCACGTTATTCTTATTGCCTTGCTGCAGATTACTATGCCACAATTCCCAGATGGAGAGCCTACCAATGACTGAAATAGTGCTTTCAGAGGAATTGGTATCATTCCTGACACCTTGCTGTTTTAATTGGATTGTCACTGCAAAGAAAAATCCTCCTATTCTTTCTCTTTTTCTCTGAAGTAGGGGGCAATAGGAATTCTTGAGCATGTGTTTCAGAAGACTCTGAGTGTGACTTGCTTCTACAGTTGATTTAAAACCATAAAACACATTTGGAAAGTAAGATAATTACAGTGTTTACTACATTTTGTATGACAAATATGGTGTGCAAACTGCAGGACAGGGTTGCTTTTGCATGCAGAATTAGGCAATCTGTATTCTCTATGTTACATAATGCTAATGTGTAACAGTCATAGAAAACCTTACTCAGTAATTAAGATGAATGGGATGAAGTAGCAATTGGAAGGAAAGCTATCCATGTGAAGTTATATCCTTTAAGCCTACTAATAATTAACTAATAAAGTAATGAATTACATTCTGTGTTTGTTAAATTTCAAACGCACTAAAGCTTTTAAAAAACAGGTTCAATGGACTTTCAGTGGGCACAGCCAGAGACAACTCAGCCTCACTAACACTAAGAACCAGTCTTTTTATACCTTTAAAAACAAGAAAAAACAATCAGTCAACATAAAATGTTTTCCCCAATACAGATTTCTTTGCTGCAGGCTAAGACTGGAGACACCTCTCAGCCTGTTTACAAATGTTTGTAGGCTCTTTTTGTTCCCAGGTCTGTCAAAGGAGCCAACCTACTCCCTGGAGGCTCTCCCATCCAAGACCCTTTCTCCCACACAAAATAAGCTTCTAGACTGGTTCCATACAGAAAAGTGCTCTTAGGCAACTCAGATATTACAAGACAATTTTTTTACGTTAACACTAATTTTTATGTTGCCATAGGATTTATACAAATGCAACAGAGATGGGAACACCAAACTTTTCTGTAATCATTCATAAAGCATCATCCTACAAAGTATAAAAGTGGGGGGGGGTCTAACACTTCAGTAGGAGCAGTGTCAAGTGCATTAAGAAACTTGCAGGAATATTTTTTTCTTTATACAGTCTTAAACACCAGTGAGTTTTGAGAACTTTTAAGAACAAAATAATGCTCTTCAACACACTCTTTAGTGTTTTCTGACTGATGAACAGATCCAGAGAGAGTTTCCAGACACATATGCTTCAAAAACAGTTCTCTGTAACTCTCATCCCTTGGCTTGACACCTCTTGCTCTGTCTGCCTGTGCTACAGCAGCAGGGAGTCGAATGGGACAAGAATTAAGGGAGATGTTGTGCCATTGCTCTGCTTTGCTTTGTGCTCATTGGCAATGCTTTGCTTCCAGTTCAGTTTCAAGCTGCTGAGTAACTATTTTTGTCCTCTGGACCTACCCAGCAACCGAAGTTATTTTGTCTTGCTGTTTTCCAGCTCACTCACAAGCATAGGCTGGCACAGTGAAGGTTTAAAAAACCATTTTTCTTCCCTACTCCCACACAGAGTGTCCAGTGCTGCCTTATCAAAGTGATGTAAGATCACCAACTCACTCGCTTCTTCAATATTCAAGAAACTTGAGATTTTTGCATTTTAAAGCCTGAACAAGGATTCTTCATATGTCTGTCCGTGGTAAAACAACTACATGTATTTGCATGCCCAAAGTCCTTCACACAATGGAAAAGCAAAGGTTTCACCCTGCAAAAAGGACTCCTAGTTTTTCGATGATGTTCCACAGGGCCTAATATTTATAAAATGTAAGTCTAATGCAAGATTTATTATTCAGGCTTTTTAGCTTCTCACACATATGGCTTGTTTATTTGCTGTTTTGCCTCAGCAGTTCATGCAGTATATAAATATGCATAACATTCATTTCACATTTATACAAGTACAAGCAAATACTTACAATGGCCCTATAAAGAAACAACTGGATTCCTAAGTCTGAACAACCTGAAATCTGTTTCCATATCTTAACTGAAAATATTTTATGCAAATGTTATTAAATTATCAAACTTAACTTTAGTGTGATTAATTAAAAAGTAGCAAATTTTCACATCAGCATTTGTACTGAATTTGAAAATTGCCAAATGTGGCCATTGATACAAGTAATAGTGTTCACTTTCAATTTCCTTGTGTACTTTAAGAAATCTGCATTGGGTCACAGCAGTGATCCTTCATGGTATCTGTTTTATTTTTCAGAGGTTTTGACAAACTAGTCACCAAGCTCTTTTTGCAGCTCTGTGGTAGTCCTTTCCTTTACAAGCCAGATTCTTAAAGCTACAAGAAATCTTAAAATACGTTTTTCAATAAGGGAAGATTTGAAATTAGTACATTTAAAATTTCAACCCAAATGAAAGCCAAGTGCTGTGCCAAGGATCTTTGCCAGCTGGAATCTGGCATCTGGCATCATGTGAAAAACTGGAAAAGCATAAGCTTTTGCTTTACAGCGCTACAAAGATCTTAGAGGATCACAGTCTTTCCTTTGATTTTTTTCATTCATTTTAGACAAATTCCTGGCTCATGGGGTTGCTCTGTATACAAACACTTGTAACTCAATAATTTTTGGGAATTTAGTTCAAAAAAAGGCAGATAAGTATATAAACAGATCAAATATCTGTAAATCTAAAATGGATAGAACAGCATAAAATTATGTGTCAGGAGGGGGAAGATAGGATGTCAAAGACCTATTACAGAGACAGTCCACCATAATGCTACTACCTTTATTTCTATATGTATATTCATAAGAACAGACATGCATGCATACAGGAAGCCATATTAAAGGTTAAAAGTAACATTAAGCTGGAAAAAATTAGATTTTTAAGTTTCAGTGCCAGCTTTTCCTATTACTCTTTTTGCTTTTTAAACAGAGGCCTCTTAATTTTGAATTAGTGTTGCAGGGTCAACTGGAATATGCTCTAAAATCCAGGAAGCCAAAGAAAAGGTCATTTGACATCCTGCCTTCAGACGAGTTATCAACCTTCCATCCTCTCTGTCCCTTAACACATATACCCCATCTTTTTTTTATTATAGACACACAGTGCCTCTTGTAAGATTAATAAAGCAAGAAACAAATGAAACCATTTACATGGAATCTGCAGCTTCATTGAATTCCTCAGACAAGAATAAGTGAGCAGGTCAGTGCTAGTGCTCCTCCTCTGCAGGCAGCATATGCCAGGGGAAGAGGTTTACACAAGGTCACCCAGTGACTCAGCAACAAACTGTGGAAAAGGACTCGAGGCAGCCCAGCCTTGTGCTTGATGTCAGCAGCAGCTCAGCCTCAGCAGCAAACCTGCACTCCCAGACCCCACAGCATCTATCAGCTCTGCTAAGGCACAAGCTCAGTGACCTCAGGTTTGTAGCCTATTAGAAGTAAATGCTTCCGTTCTAACAGCAAAGCTACAAATGCCCACATTTTCTCTATGAAGCACACAGTTGCTGTGTGCACAATACAGATTTCAGAATGATAATGAAAACGACACGAGCTCATACATCTGCAAATTCTGTGCTTCTGTGCTCTCTGGCAGATTTTGACAAAGACTGAACATTTAATAAGTATCAAAATCTAGATCGCCCATTATTCCACCTACTCACAAATGGGATATTTTTCTGTTCAGAAGCAGCATGTTAAAATGATTCACAGGAGGAAATGGTAAAAAGCAGGAGGAGATGGTAAAAGTTTCCTTCTCCCAGAAACCTCAGCAAGTTCAATTAAACAATGACAAGCGTAACAGCTTGAAACAGGCACTGCTTGATACAAAGACATCACTATCTTTTAGTAAAGGACCTCATGCTACTTTTACATGAACAAAGAGCTGCTTCCAATTATAATCATAGTAATGGGGGATGGGAGGAAAAAAGTCAACCCAAATGCTCTCCATGTACTTGCCTTTATGGAACAATTACCCAGCAATGAAGTGGCATCCTTCTCCAGCCATTTTGCCAAGAGCACTGTAAAGAAGTGCTCTAGTGTGCAAGCATGATGGCTGCTAAATTCTGGTTCTCTGTTCATTCCAGTCCAGTTATTTACCCAGCTGAACTTTTACTCTGGGAATTTCACGTCTGACAATGGTACACTTCACAACATACATAATTTTACAGCTGTTACTGAAAATACATCTTCCAGTCAAGAAGTATTTAGGTACTCAGAGATGCAAAGAGATAGTGTGATTTCTTAAACTAGGCAACCAATATATGTTTATAAGTGCAATTTGTCTACCACAGGTTTTTCAGTCTCTAAGACTGACCACTAGCTGTCCCAGTTACTCCTATGCACGATAAGAGCAAAGCCTTTTGCCATTCTCATTCAAAACATTTAGTTCTTCACTAGCTGAACCAAAGGCACACCTCACATGTAAAAAGGAAAGCCATTGATACCAAAACTGCAAATTCGATGTAAGTTTATTTTAATATACTAGATTATATTCTTCCTCTGCTCTATCTTCCCATCCTACAGAGAATGAAATCTCTTTTTCCTACTGGAGACAATACCTCACCACTTCTTCTTATCCTCTTCATGTAATTAATATTTTTGTATGTCATGAGTACTAAATACGATTTCTTCTAGAGCTGTTCTGGCTGGCACATATCTAATTAAAGTCAGAACAGGTCTTCTTAGCTGAGAATAAGCTGGTCTTTGGAGGTGGCCCCTTGTGTTTCAGACCTGATTAAAGGGCTGCATGCCCAAGACCTTGTTTAACCCTTCCACTGACATCAGCTGGATTTAACAAAGGTTAGGTGAGTGCCCCTGCTAGCAGACATTGCCAGTATAAAGAGTCACTGACCTCTCCTGGGGAGCAAACATCTACAATCAGAATCAGGAAAATTACGTTGGAACAATTTTGGTCATCAATGAACAGAAAGACAGGAATCCATTGAGTTATATTTTAATAGAGTTCTGCCTTCACTATTACATCATCAAGTTCTGCTTCTAGCCTCCCCAGCAAGAGCTGAAAATACCAGCTGTGAAAATCTGAGTGTCCTAAAAATACGGCTGCCATGGCCTTCTCAAGACACATTAGAGAAGCTAATCCTGTTCCACTAAGTAAATGAAAAGTACAAACACACCTCCTGAAGCCTGGCGTCTGAAATCCTTTTTCCTTCCTCTCCTCACACATTTTTCTCCTATACATCTATATATATAAATTCACATACACACATATGCTGTACACCAAAACAGAACACTGTATGACATAGTCAGAAATGGCAGGAAAAGTTCATTTCTGGGATGCCTAACACCCTGGCTGAGCCTCAGATGCAGTGACTCCACCAAGCACTACACTGGTGTTCACTAAGGTCAGGAAGAACTTGAGCAGGAATGTGCACCATCCCAGTAACATCCATACAGAGGTGACACCAGAAGGCAGGGTGGAGCTTCCTACAGCCCTTCAGAGATCTTTTCATACAAACATGCAAAATACCCACCTTTCAAGAACACCAGTATGGAGACCAGAAAGAGACACAAACCTGCTTCTAACGCTCCCACATGGGAGTTCTCATTATTGTGACATATGCTGAGCTTAAAAGCCTTGCTGCACTGACTGCACTAACACAGCTCAGCTCATTTTACTCTGCCAGCTCATGAAATTCAAACTCAGCATCCCTAACTGCAGCCCAGTGCTGTTCTGTCATTTCCACACCTGGGCAGGGTGAACTCCCCTTTGAAAGTAATTCCAGTTCCAACAGAAATTTCCTTCCAACCTGTTTGCTCCATAAGAAGCTAATTTTGATATTAATATTCTAATATTATGTTAAGAAATATCAAGTTAAATCCTTTGCAATACCAAACATACTGTACCGAGTATTTTTATTTACAATTCAGTTAAGACAATTTATGTCAAAAAAAATTATCTGCAGTACTATAACCCAATCTGATTCCCTGACAATTAAAAAATTTAATGAACAGCATAAAATAACCATAGAATCATAGAGCACTTTGGGTTGGAAGGGATCTGAAAGATCATCTTGGTCTAACCCCCTTGTCATGAGCAGGAACACATTTCACTAGACAAAGCCGCTCAAAAAGTTGTGCACTTACTTACTACCTCTAAGTTAAATACTGAACAGAAATAGTAAAAACATTTTTTGTCTGGTTTCAGCTTTCTTTTTGGGGTTTTTCCTCCTTTGGTTTTCCCCCACTGGATAAATCATCTGGCTTTATGCCACCCTTTTTTAAATGTGTATTTAAAGAAACACCTCCCAGTAAATAAAGTTTCAGATTAAATACACTGTTGCTTGAGTCAGCAAAGATATGCCAGAAAAAAGAGACCTAACATATGCATGCTACTACATCAAAGTATCCATATTTATTAGGCACAATGGAACAGTAAAGGCAAGGAAAATGCAACCATCAGCAGAAGTGCACATGCTATTGATGACGAACCCAAGTAAAAGCTGGCTCGTATTTATTCCTTATCTACACAGCAATAATTTATATATCTCTATACAAATATATATATATTTGAATATATACATATATACATCCAAGATTTTTCTTTTACCAACATGGCAGTTCATATAAATTTTCTCTCAAAACATTATTACTAATGTGTCATTTAAAGGTCTTTTAAGGGGTTAAAATGGCAAGATATATACTTGGAACTTTTATTTCTGTCAGAAATTTCCTTTATTGCAAGGCAGGCCTATATAGCCTGAATGCTGTGGAAATTACCATTTATGTGGTGGTGTCCTAATTACCACTCTCTGCCTACCATCTAAAGGTCACAGTGCTGGGTTTGTTCTTTTTGCTTCAGCACAGCCCAAAGGCTTCTAAGGAAGCTGTTCACTAGGCTGCATGTATCCATTATGATTTAAACTCCAAAAGACATTTCAGTTCTTCATTTCCACACATATCACTTTAGGCAAACCTGCACTAAATTTATTCTATCATATGGCAAACGTTCACCTTGAAGCTTTTTTAAATCCTTGTGGGATTCCTCCCAATACTCTTTAACTAACACAATTTGTTTGCTGAAAGCACAGCAGCTGCTGTAAAACAAACAAAATTCAATTAAACTGTATACTAAAATATTGCTAAGTATGAAATGTCACTGTATTTCAGATTTGATGAGTTCAAAGCTAATTAATTTCAGACTACTGAACACTTAACACAAAGGAGAAATTGTTTTTAAAATTTAAGAAAGTAACTTGACTAAGCTCTATAAGATATGATATGTGTGTCATAGCCATCTAATTATTATCAATTTTTAAATACCAACCCAAGCAGTAGCATTTGAGAAAAAATAAAATTAACCTATAAGATGATTGATGCTTGGTGCTTTCGGTACTATTTCACCCAGAGGGTTTCAGAAAGTAAATTATCACTTTATTCCACAAGATCCTCTGCCTGTTGTACTGCAATAGGATAAATTATCCCTTCCCATTTGGTTTTGATGTTTATAAAATATGACTTAGCACAGATACAAGCAAGTCATCAGCATGTTTGCAGAGAGAGGAAAATTATTTACACAGACACAGCTAGATCCTCCTATGTATATACTATTACTGTATATATTACTCTGACTTCCATGAAACTTTGAAATTGGAAATTTTAGTGCAATCCACTCTAATTCCATAGGCTAGAGGCATGGAATAAAATTGAAGCCCCCTAAAACTGCTCTTCATTAAACCTGAAGAACATAATCACAATAAAAAATTGTTGAAATTCAAAAAATTGATGATTGAACATTTAGAACTGAGGTATTTATTCACAATCAGCACCACAGATTTCTAAGATACAAAGAGACAATTGATGAATCAGTAACGTGAATGTGTAAATAAAAAAAAAATCCAGGCTAAGAGTTGATACATAATATTCCAATATAGCACAAAACATATCTTTATGAAACATACTATATTTATAGCCTTTTAAAATAATTAATGGTCTCTAAAATGAGGCAAGGATTAAAACAACAAATGAGCAAATTATTTTTTTTTACAAGAAGGATGAGCAGACAGAACAAGTTTTATTCAAGTCGGATCTTGTCTAAAGCAGGATAACAAGTTACAAAACAGCTGGCTCCTGCTAATTACTATTTCTAGATTTATTGGATTTTGGCCTAATTAAGAAATTTAATTAAAGTCCAATCTACAGCACAGATGATAACTGTATTAAGCAAGGCAGCTTGGTGGCTTTGTTGGATCATTAGCGCCTCTTGGTGAATGTCAAGTGCAGGGCACAGCTCTGGGCAAACATCCTGAGCCTCAGCCCTGTGCCCAAGGCAGCCACCCAGCTCAGGAAGCACCCCCCAGTGCCCTTCCCAACCCAGAAATCACCACCACTGCTCATAGCATCACACACAACAGACCATTTCTTAGAGAATTCAGGGAACTGTAAACCAACAAACACATCGAGCAAAGGCATTAAAGGTTTTTCACGACTCCTAACATCAGCTTGCCCACTTCTCACCTGATTGCCAGTAGGGGCTAAGACAACAAATTGAAATCCCCTTTAAAGAAAGCCAAAATGAAGCTATGAAAGTCTACCTAGACATCAGAGAAGTGTTTGACACTGTCATCCCACACTGTTCTACTGGAGAAACTGGCTGCTCCTGGCTTGGATGGGTGCACTGGAATAGTTGTCTGGGCCCAGAGAGTGGTGGTGAATGGAGCTACATCCAGCTGGGACTGGTCACCAGTGGTACTCCCCAGGACTCATTACTGGGGCCAGTCCTGTTTAATCTTTATCAACAATCTGCACAAGATCAAGTGCACCCTCAATCAGTTCACAAAGGTCACCAAATTGGGTGGGAGTGTTGATCTGAGTGTTGTTATCCCTGCAGAGGGATCTGACAGCCTGGACTGATGGGCTGAGGCCAATGGCAGGAGGTTCAACAAGGCCAAGTGCTGGTCCTCTGTTTGGGTCACAATAACCCCAGGCTGCAATACAGGCTGGGACAGAGTGGCTGGAAATTGGTCAGGTGGAAAAAGACCTGGGGGTGCTGGTTGACGGTGACTGAGCATGAGCCAGTGTGCCCAGGTGGCCAAAGGCCAATGGCACCTGGCTTGTATCAAAAATACAGTAGGACCAGGACAGTAATTGTCACTCTGGCACTGGTGAGGTCATACCTCAAGTTCTGCATCCAGTTCTGCACCCCTCATGCAAGAAAGACACTGAGGTGCTGGAGAGTGGCCAGGGAAGGGAAACAGAGCTGGGAAAGGGTCTGGAGTACAAGTCTCATCAGGAGCAGCTGAGGGAGCTGGGGGTGTTGCATCTGGAGAACAGGAGGCTCAGAGAGACCTTATCACTCTCTTATCATAAAGAAGATGGTAACCAGGTGAGGACCAGTTTCTTCTCCCAGGTTACTACTGACAGGACAAGAGAAAATGACCTCAAGCTGGAAACAGGCAGGGGAAATTTACATAGGAAAAAATTTTTCACTGAAAGCGTTGTCAAGCATAGGAACAGGTTACCCAGAAAAGTGGTCACTATCCTGGAAGCATTGAAAAGATGCATAGATATGGCACTTAAGGACATGGTTTAGTGGTGGACTTGGTGGTGCTGGTTTGGTTGGACTCAGTGATCTTAAAGGTCATTTTCAACCTAAATGAGTCTGTATATTATGTTCTATATCACTTCAAACCATGGTGTATGGTATGTTCCAAAACACTTTTTTATCAGAAAGAAAAAAATTCAGTACTAAAAATGAATGAGCTTGAAACACAAAAGTCTAGAATTGTGTCTAGAAAAGTTTAGCAGAGGACGTCCAAGAAGGGATTCTTCTTATGTCACCACATCTTTCCCAAACTATATAGAAGGTCCCAAGTAGCACCATAGTGGGCTGGCCCTGGCTGGATGCCAGACACTCCATCACTCCCCTCCACCAGGGGACAGAGGAAAGAAAATACACTGACAGAAGCATGAGGTGAAGTAAGAGCAGAGAGAGATCGCTCACTGAGTACCATCACAGACAGAACAGACTCACCTTGGAATATTAACTGAATTTATTACTAGCAAAATCATACCAAGACAATGAGAAGTAAAATAAATCTTTAAAACACCTTCCTCTTCCCCCCTCCCTCCTTTCCAGCTCTACCTCCTCCCTTCAGTGGTACAGGGAGACATAAATGCCTTTAAGACCTTAACAACATGCTGTGCATCTGTCTCAAAAAGCAGACCAACTGCAAACAGGCAGGTATATTCAAGAATAAACCTCACATGTGAGGTGATTCCCTTCATTACCTTCAATCTGAAGTACTACAACCAATTTCACACAGAAATAGGCCAATTAAGGCATCTAGATAGAGGCCACAAGAAACAGCCTAAAAGGCATGGCTGAAAATAATTGGAATTGTTAACCCTGAATAAAGTAAGAGAGCAAAGTGTTAAGAGTCTTCACATCTGTGAAACGTTGTAACCAAGAGAAATACTAATAAAATCCTCACTGAGTTCACTGGGAAGCAGATGATAAAGGAGTAAGGCGAGATTGATACTGTGAGGGAGAGGGGGAAACCTAACTGCCTAACCAGAAGGAGATAACCTAGAAAGAAGCAGCCTAAAAAGACCTATTAAATCTTTTTGAGAAGCCATCTCCATCAGGCAGGCAATTAAGAACAATTTGAACAAATATAAAGTGGTGTTTTATCTATCCATCCTACTGCTAAGAACAATGAACCAAGTAATGTCCAAATCCATTTTTTTATTCCTTCAAATATTTTTTCAAGGGGGGCAGGGGGGGAAAGCAGTATGGATATATAAATTTATTTCTGCATGGCATGTCAGTTCTGTAGGAGAATTTTTCAAATGGCTCTCCAGTAATTTAGGGGTCACTTAAATTCCAGGCTAAGATAATTTGATTGTTTAGAAGACTCTCAAAGCATTCCGAAAGGGCCATGATCTAATGTTCACTACACTGGCCTTATCACCATACTTGCAGTATTTTTGGTGGATGCTTTAAACACAGCACTGCAGTGTAGGGCTTCTCTCTTTTAAAGGGGAGAAATCAGCCAGAGTACCAACTCCAATCCAAACCACACATTGTCTCCTCAATGGTTTTAACAATTTACTTTATGACCAGATATCTTTAATCAGCTGGGCTAGGACATCTTTCTCAAGAAATAAAATCTCACTTTTCTAAAACAAGCAATCTAGAAGTATTCATTGAATTCAAAATGTTAAGAATGTCTGAAAAGCCAAACATCCCAACCAACTAAAAATCCTTGTTTTTCCACTGAACTGTTTTTAATAATTTCTGATTAAGGTTCATCAAGAACTAAAAAGAAAATGTAATTATGTACCTCACAGCTACAGAACTAAACTGTAAAGCAGATTTATATTTACCCCCTGAAGTGATTGTTGAATGAAGCAGAAAATCCACTGTTTTCCTATCCTCGCATATGCTTTGTAAAATTCTATTAACATATAAAAGCTCCTGAACAATTGAGAACTACTTATTTATGTATTGATGAGCTGCCAATCAAGATGAAAACAGCACAGGCAATGCAAGAATGCCAAACATTTATTAACTCAATACCTTCTGAAAACAGCTGCACATGATACACAAAATACATGCAAAGAGACATGCTCACACATCCTGGCATATTTTTAAGGAACCACTGAGTAACCAGTTAGCAGGGTGGGATATTTGTCTTTCTTTTTCTCTTCACATTTTTAATTCTAGTTCTTCTGGCAGTACACCCTGCTCTGATACAGACACCAACAGGTGGTAGGACTACTGCATTTTTGCTTTCCATTAAGTCTTCCTAATGTGAGCAGGTGATCACCTCAAAATTCATAGCTAGTGTCAGGCAGGTTGGTGTTAAATAACTGTAGTGGGAAGCCACTAAATGAAACCAACATGTTGACAATACTACCTTTTGTAACAAATGTACTTTTTATTCTTAACCCATTGCTCTTCACAGAAATATGCACAAAAAAAATACAGTTATTCCACTGAATTTAACACTGCATGTCAGAGTTGTTGACCTCATTTTAGCATTTTGTTTTAGATCCCACCAGTCCTGCCAGGCCGAGACAGCTCCAGTGGGCAGATCAGGAAGAATGCTCCTGGAGTAAGTGCTGGATTCCCATATTTCTGTATGGGCTCCATCTGAATGAACCAAGTCTGGATCAACTGATTATTTCAGTGTGAGGGTCTAGGTAGGAAGGGTCAAATTTACTATTATAGAAACAGCTTAATGGTTAAAAATCAAAATATTATTTTTATTTTTCTGATAGTAGCGTTGTTTGCATGCTTGGATAGCCATGAGGGTTATCAGTGTGCAGTGTTCTTGGACAGAATTCCTGGTTATTCAGGTGACAGCACGGCTTGTCAGGACCTCAAGAGTTCTCAGTTCCAACTTCCTGCTCAGGAGGGCAGCTCTGAGGTCTGATTGTATGGCTCAGGGTTTTATTCAGTTTGTCTGGAAAACCTCCAAGGATGCATCCTGCAGACCTTCTACAATGTATCCTCCAAGACAACTAACACAGACTGTATCTGCCCTTCCCTTATTCCTTATTAATCTACTGGACACTGGACCTGCAGTTACTACAGCCTAGCCCAAGATAACATCCACAGACCCAACATAAATCACTTTGTTTCAATGATCTTTTTTCATCATTACACTTGATCATGTTATCCTTCCATTTTAATTTGCTAATTCAGTCAAAGGACCGGGGAGATGCGAGGAGAAATAAAACTATTTGTGTAAGCACACAGCTGGTGAACGACTATCACTTTTCATGCACTTCTGAAATACACCATAAACATATTAACAACACCAAATATTGTAACATTTCTACAGCTTTATTGCTGAAAAAACCACCACTTTGTCATAGGTATTAGGACAGATGGGTCACAACTAGTTGTCACATCCTTCACCTGAGTCAAAAAAAAAAAAATCAAATACAAATGAAACAGAAAAAAAAGTCCTGCTCCAGTGCAGCCACTTGAGAGAATTTATTCTAAACCCTTGCAGATTAGCACAGACAATAGAGCTCACGAACATTTAACAGCTGGGCATACATGGGCACAGTGCAATGAGGAGGAGATAAACACCCCACCGAAATGACTGCTACAAATTTATTCCATTTCAATATGTAGTTCAACTCAAAAAGCATCTGCCTTATCACCTCAAATCTTGAACTATGGAGGGCCTATTGGCACAAGCATCAGCGCTGATTTTTCCTTATGTGTTCAAGGACAATACAGACAATCTGCTCTGTGGGTATCAGTTCACTATACAATAAATAACTGATCAGTATTCTACTGACCCCTCTATAATTATTCAAGCTTGTAGGCAGCACAACTTCGGAGAAGAAAAATACCAAACAAAACACATACACACACACTAAGAGCTTTAATTTAACTAGCATTGCTCTGGAAACGGTGAACTTCCACTGGCTGAACGGAATGCTTAAATGCTGATTTTGTTCAACTAACTGCAAGTTCCTACAGACCAACCACAGGAGCTTTGATAAAGCAAAACACAGAACACAAACTCCTGTTCCCTACAAAAGACTTGATAATACACAAGACTTTCCAAACCCAAATCTTTCAGCACCCAGGACTGACTTCACATGCTGAGAAGTAGAACATTTGCTTGACAGATCCTCCTTATAAAGTGAATTTAAAAATGGATTAAAGACTTGATGATTGTTGGCACTTTCATAGGTCATTCATTTTACCATAATTAAAAATGAAAACAACATGAAGATGCCATTGAAAGGCCTGATTTTGTACCTTAACTGCTTTTTTCATGATTGGCAAAGAAAATTAACACCAGCTTTGCATTTTCTATGCTTCTTATATATCAGTATTTTTTACTGGAAGGAAATTATTATTTAGAAGGAAACACTGACTTCCTAACAGTTTTTTGCACATTTTATGACACAACTCGACTATAGTTTATCAGTCACATTACCACACTGACTTCTTTTTCATCCTGTATTATATATTCCTCTGCTTTACAAGAGTATGTTATGATCACACTGCATTTCTGCCTGGCTGAATCGATCTTTGTTAAGGAAACCCATATTGTAAAACTGTTAATCAAAGAACATGTTTCTCTATTAATATACATGAGGGAGAAAGGGGGATTTTGAGACACACTTGGGAATCAGACACCCAACTGAAAAGACCAGGTAATTAATTCAATCTTTAAAGCTATTTCCCTACTTACAAATAACATTACACAAGTTAAGCTCCTGATCTTGTGTTCAACAAGGATCTACAACATGCAAAAGAAATTGGAGGACTTAATACTGACATTAATGCTTCCTCACTGCTCAAAGCTAAGATTTTGGTCAGTGAAATGTCTGTATTTGTATATTAAAATAACTAAGATGTGGAGAAGCTGGACAAATTCTGCAAATAATGTTGGCAGCACTTCCTTAGTCTCTAAAATGCAGAGACAAAAATAAATAAATAAGCAATCAAGCTCTGCTTCCTTCTTATGTAGATAGAATGGTAGAAAACTGTATCACCTCTACAAAGACTGCAGCAGTCAAAACCATTTTGCCCTGACCTAAAAGGTTAATAATGCATAAGAATAGATACATGAGAAAGAAAATGCCCACAACATGAGAAATAAAATGCCCACAGCCAGCATCTGCAAAATCATCACAAATTGGTGCATATAAAAATGGGTCAGCTTGAGATTACGATAGACTTTGCTTAAGGTTTCTGCTTATTTATCTGAACCATTATGGTTCTGCTCATTATCTGAGAGCAAGTATTAGACAAAGGACCTGTGCATTACAGCCACTACTACAAGAGCAGGCTTCCAGTATTCCAGTGGTTCAGCTGCAAATATCCATGTTTTTACTAAAGGAAAAAAGAAAGAAAAACAAAAACCAACAACCTCATCTAATTTATATCTTATTTTTCATAAAACCTGCCATTTTAATAAGATACGAGTTACTGAATGACAGAGAGATTAGCAGAAGATCATGAGTTTTTAGAACATCTCTTACAAATGTGAGTTTTACCAAGTGAAGTTTTAATGACTTTTCTCTTAGAAGCACCACTTGAAAAAAACTGTACTGTCAATTTCTTTCTGCTTCCAAGCAAACTCTTTATACAGTTTTTTCACTGGATAAGAATAAAGTTTTTAGTTAAAAAAAATGGACATCAAAGCACACTTTGGGAAGAGAAGGGATGAAGTAACTACCTAAAGACTGGTTACAATCTTTGTATTATCATGTCAAGTTGTCATGTTGAAATGCATAGAAAAAACCACAAAAGGGAAAAGAAAAAGCAGTCTGACAGTAATTTATACAGCAGATATCTTAAAGCTGTAGGAATAAGAAGTCCTGTTTGATACACCTTGTTTTCTCCACTGATACCTTGAGGCCTTTTTCTGAGGATCACTGGAACTACTTCTTAGTGAAAGCTTAAGAAAATTCTTAGCTAAGGTATGGCAGGATTTTTCTTACTCCATGACATTTATCAGGGCTGTTCAATTTTCTGAAAAATTCGGAAAGGTTTAAAACTCATATTGCCACAGAGCTGATGGGAAAAAAAAAAATTAAAACGGTGACTAACGATTCACATACCTCAGGAATCAGAATCAGCAAAATTACCATCACCTTTCATCCAAAAATACAAGTTTTTATACAAATCACACTGTCTTTTAGCTTCTCTCATCCTATTTCTGTTGAAATCCTAAACCCTAAGATCTTGAAACTTCACTGGAAGAGAACTGAAGTGAAAAAAGCTGTGAAAAGTTGTTTGGTGTTTGGTTTTTAAACATATATATATATATGGTAACTATATGTATCTTTTCCTGAAGGTTCAACAAAAACAAAACAAAACAAACAAACCAAGCAAACACAATAAAGAAAACATTGCTTATCTTTTCTATGAGGAATCCTCTGAATAAGGAACTGAGGCAAAGAAAGAATTTAAAATCTCCCGAGATTACAGAAGTAGTCTGTGAAAGAACATTCACTAGAACTAGGACAATCCCATTAAACCTCGTCATCAACAACTGTTACTAATCTTATTATCAAAGCCTCACTTCTGCTTGAGGTAAGGCACAAATTTCTTATTTGCCTCAACTTTCCTCTCTTAATATGCCATTAGACTTTACAGTAAACACCATGTATGAGTGTAAAAGTACTTGGAATCTTTCTCAGAAGCTGGCATACTGAGTTTTTTCTGTCTGAAGATATTGCCATATTTTATTTCTAGCTACTTTTTCACATTATGAATAAAGTCACCCAATGACTACAAAATTCTGTCTTTGGGACCAAAGGAAAATCCTAAGGCATACATTGGAATGAAGTAGTATAACTCACTGCCAAAAACACTGAAGAACACTTTCAGCTCTCAAATCATTTTCATAGCAAAAAATCCAAACTTCAGAACTCGTTTGAGGTTTAGTCCATTCCATTCTCCCTAATTTTTAACAATTAATTACAAAGATTTCATTTGCTTTACAGAGCAGGATTATGGGTTACAAATAAAAAACAAATTACTTGTATTTTCAACTCCATGCCTGCTGACATATCATTAGATCATATTACTTTTTCATAAAAGTCTAGCTGCTCCTTCAGTATCATCTTTGTTAATGTTTTTGCTTGCAGAATTGTGCTTTTTTAAAAATAAAAGCTCCAACTTCATGCACAACTTGCATCAACATTAAATAGACCAAAAAGCAATAGAGACACAGCTTCTCTGCTAAGCTGCCATTTAAGATTTGGATACATTGAGTTACAGGAGTTGTATCTCCTGCTATGTCAAAGACTCCTGAATCGGCAGTGGTGCTTAGAAGAAAATGTGAGGCTGTACAAATAGCTAAAATCAGAAGAACAGCACAAGATAAAGATCAGGCAAGGGTGTGAAGGTATCATTTGGAAAGGAGAGAAAGGAGAAAGTCCTCCTGGACAATCCTGTGAGAGCCAGCAGACTCACTGCTGGTATTTGCAGCTACTACTAGTGGTATCCAGGAAAATTTAATGCACCAGCACATTTCCCGAAGTACATTTAAGTTACTGGTTTCATACAGATCCACAACACCATATTAAGCTTTCATCCTCATGTCCAGCAAAATTTAGGAAAAAAAAAAGAAAAAAAGACAACCCAAAAAACTAAAGCTGATCTCATTGCTGAAGTTGCAAACCAATTCAGCTGGCTGTAGAAAAAGTTAGGAGACTGCAGTATTCCCTACAAGGCTATAGATAGGATATAAAACAGTCCTAACATTGCTAAGTAGGAAGGCAAGGCCTCAATATCTTCCATCTTCAAAGGAGTCTTAGGCAAATAAATTGTCCCCTAAACAAGAGAAATATGCACCTCACTTTCAAGAGTTCAAATTACTATCTGCAGTTGTTGTGCAGGGGTTTCCTTGTGCAGGATGTTCAATTTAAACCACTAGAATTGTATGACTGAAGGATAATCAGGTCACAAGTACTCTAGAGAAAAACATAACTGATACTTTGATCACTTGCCCTTGATACAGTGCAAACATAAATCACAAACCTAGCCTTCCACATAAAAAGCCTGAAATCTTTGAATTACACTGGAACACATCTGCACTTATCCTGACCCCAAATAATAAGTTCCTGTAGGAATTTTAAAGTGGTAGCATTTAAGAGTAGATAGTAACATCTTTTCATTAGAGGCCAGTAACAAAACCTGCAATCTTTTTCCCCCTATACACATAACATACCTTTGTACTTCCTGCTCTACCTAACTAGCTGCCAGGCTGGANATTAGAGGCCAGTAACAAAACCTGAAATCTTTTTCCCCAAATAATCTATTTCATCTATTTCCCCCTATACACATAACATGCCTTTGTACTTCCTGCTCTATCTAACTAGCTGCCAGGCTGGAACAGAAAGAACAGAAGCAAAAAAAAAACACATCACACAACAATTCTCTCTCTTTATTACAAAAAGAAAAAAAAAGTGCATTTCTGTGTGCACGCATTAAAAAAATTCCCTTGGTGTACAAAAAATTATACAGAATGGACTTCTAAAGAAATAACATAAAAGCAAAGTGTTTCAAACTAACACAAAGCTTAAGGAGATTCACCCCACAGCTTGAGAGATTATTTATTGCCCATTATCTTACCAACTGAACAACCAGAATTTCTGCAATTCAAGATGGAGTTGGTTTCTTGGATTTCCACAGTATTTCTAACTGGAATCCCTTTGAGGAAAAAGAGGATTTGGGGGGACGTTTTTTGTTGATTTGCTTAGTGTGGAAGACAGACAGCTGCCATGAACATACGGATTTTCCTAACTGGGAAGACAGGTAGCCCAAAGGCAAAAAACCCACAATAACCAATCAGTCAGGTTTATTCTTTGCTTTAAAAATTTCTCCAAAAGTGCCAGAACAGGTGCTGATGAATTTGGTTAATGAGATAATTTTCAGTCTGCTTTTCACTGGCAGGCTGCCCCCTGACATGGTGAGCTCTTTTTATTTTATAACAGCACCACGTAAGAATCAAGTCACACATTCACAGCCTCCTGCAGTGTCTAGCATGCATTCATCTCACAACTCTTCAGAAGCTCCACTTTACAGCAGAATCTAATTTTCAATTAAGTTTTTGCATTGCCAATAGTGTATAATACAATTGTATTTGCAGCATTACCTATTTTTCACTTATTGCAAGACATGAAAGGGAGTTCAATTAAATATATTAGAGTAGTTAGTCTGATGATTACCCCCTTTTCACTAGCTGTGCAGATTTATTCCTGTTTTCCTGTAACCATCTACACATAGGGTTGTTAAGGCTGCTGTTAATAAGAAGTTACTCTATGATTGTTTTCTGCATGTAAATTACCTCTTTTGGAAGAGATGGATAAATAACAAAATCCTAAATAACAAAATCTCTAAGTAAGTTACAGGGTTTCTAGTGTCTTCTGACTACTTTGCTTGACTGAGTGCTGTATTTCCCTAGTTGATATTTTCCAATGTCTTATGCATATTATTTCTCATTATGTTAGGTCTTGCTGAGAAATCTCCAAAAAACATATCTGAATGTTAGTGAGTACAAAAGGTTCTCTAAATCTTTCTTAAAACCTGGGAAGATCTGGAGAATATTTTCAGCCCTGAAAAAGACCCTGTTTCTGGTACTGGACACTTACATTATAAGCTAACCAGAGACTGAGAAAAAAAACCAAGGAAAAAAAAATCAAAGTTTCCAAACATTTGAAGATTACTGGGCTTTCCTAACAACAGAAGCAAAATCATGTAATTGGTAATATTAATTTTGCATTAGTGATGATTTATGTTAGAGATAATTCTTGTCAGTAGTGTTGTTCTAGCTTTGCTCTTGCCAAGTTTTCCTTCAATTTGCCTGTGTAATCGAACAGTTCACAGACGTCAGCACAACCAGGAAGGCTCCCCAAGCTTCCCATAAGTGAGAACTAATCTGATGAAATCCTGAGGAGCATCCTGAGTTTTCATCTTCTGTCCAAAGAAATTAAGACCACAATGCATAGTGGAAACAGGAATTCTCTCAGGCAAGGTGAGGCATCAGCAGCTCTCTAGTCTGGTATCTCCAGGTGCACTTTACTGGCCTTGGCATTACCAACGTCACAGCCCTCCAGCCTTTCCTAACCCTCTCAAAAATCACCTGAGATGACTGGTGTAAAACTCTGTCAATACCTCAGTACTACAAAACATCCCCCACACACACATTAAGCCATTCTTGAATAGCAGCATGCAGTTGAGATGCAGAATGCACTACTGCCACACCTCACAACCCTCCTCCCCCCAAAAGCCTTTGTCAGTATTTCAATAGGACATAATCCATGCTAATGCTTTTAAAGTGCAGGAGGAATAAAAATTTAAGTGCTCCTGAGAAATATCTTGACAGCAAAAAATAAAACACCTAAATGGTGGTAGGTTATAAAACAGAATTACAATACAGCATTTCTGTAAAGTGTTTTCCCTCTATCAAACGTATTCTTTAAAAAGAAAAATAAATGCTTCCTAAACTACAAAGTACCAGAGGGAAGTAAAAACCAGTCCTTTGCCACGTAAAATCTTATTGGTAATTAAAGTAACTGAATTCCTACAGTAAAGCAGATTTAAAAGCCAAACACTTGATTCATGGTGTTTCTTAGTTTAATTTAAAATTTTCTTACAGACACACATAATCCAGATAGGAGGAAGAAAATACTGAAGAGGCTATTTTCTATCCTTTGGACAGTATACAGATCCTGCTTTGAATAATTTTATGAACTTCCTGGCTCCATCAAGAACATTAAAAACTTTGCTATTGACCTCCATGATAGTTTGTTGCACAACATGTCACTGTAGAACATCACTAATTAAATTCAGAGCTGTTGGGCTTTGCTGGTTTTTAAACAGTTGATTTATTTGAAGCATTATTTAAGAGAGAGCAACCATGCATTTCTAGAAAATACAAATTTTAGATCTGGCTCTCCATCTGCAAGGTGTCTAACTACCTTAGAAATCTGTCAGCAAAACAGTGATTCTAGTCCAATGATCAGGTTGGGAAGTTATCTGAACTTATTAGTTATTAGGGTATCTATGTATTGGGAGAAAAAAAACATTTGGGACTGCTGCTTTGAATTGTCTTTCCAACAAGAAAGGAGCACTTTCTGACAGAAGAGTGAATTGCATTTCATTCATTTGTTAGATTTGTTAAATAGTGTTTCCTTCTTGGTGACAACCACCAACCCTGCTGCACCTCAGAGCACTCAGTGCTCGACATGAACACTGAACCATGCTGGATTGCTACTTTTTGACTGAGTATGAGACACACCAGAACACTGGAAAACTGCTCTATGCTTTTCAAGAACAGCAAAGTTATTTTCAGAATAATAGTGTTTTGAAGAACACAAATCCAACCCAACCCTAGTAGAAGTAAATATGCCTGGAATCACTCACTATCTGGGACAAACTTCCCTGTTACACAACCCAAGAGAAACAGAGCAGCTACTACAAGGCCCAAGGGCATTATGCAAAAGCATCTACAACAGAGTCCATTTAAGAATTAAATGTAATATGTGGCTCAAGTTTTATCTCAGGAGGCAGTTTATTTCTTCACAAACTGAAGAGGTGTGAAAAGACCTAAGAGATACAAAGACACTGGACAGTTAGTTGGGAAACTTAAAATTTTAGGAGGAGAAAACGCAAGCAGATGAACCAAATGCTGCTTTCCTTCTTTTATTTTGCCTGTTGGTAGCTGATGTTAGGTACAGGATGGAATATATGTGAGGGACTGACAATGGGCATCCCACAGAACAGTCTGGGTTAACAGGAACCTTTAAAGTTCATCTAGTCCAAACCCCTTGCAGTGAGCAGGGCCATCTTCAACTAGAACAGGTTTCTCAGAGCCTACTCCAAATTTGCCTTGAACGTTTTTAGGGATAGGACATCTACCACTCCTGGGTGCAGCCTGTTCTGATGTTTTACCATCCTAATTGTAAAAAATAAATAAATTCCTTAAATCTTGTCTGAATGTACCCTTTTTTAATTTAAAGAAATTACCCTCTCTATGAAATGGCTTAACAAATCTGAATGTATTTATTATCATGAAAACATGAAGAGCGTATTTCATTTGCCTTACAAATTCTAAAATCACCATGAAATTGTTGTGCTATTAAACAGAATGGCTACACTACTTACCTAAAATGTTTCATTGTCACAAAATTTACATATTTGCACAAACTGTCCTTCAAACTCCTCTAACCACAGAACAACAAGCATCCGCATTTTCCTTTCCCTTCTTTAGAGAGTATACATCCATGCTCCAACTAGTCACATGAATAACCAGAATTCTCCAGTAATTTTTAAAAATGCTAATCTATGTATCTGTCTGTGAGATATGAGAGGTTACTACTCTGTCAGAATGTCATCACAGCAAAAGATACTCTCTCCGGCATTACAGGTGTTGAAAGAGTAAAATTTACTATGGGACAAATATCTGTGTATTCATGACCCACAGCCAAGAACTCAACACTTTGGAAAATGCTTCAAATCAAAAGAACAATGTCCCAAACAGATGAGTAAACAGTATAAGAAGTAACATGATATGATCCTTCCCATCTAAATCAAATCCTGCTACATGATAACATGATTTCATCTAACAAATCAAAAAGAATTTTTTTCATTCTTTCAGCCACAGCATTAATGCATCTGTGTCAAAAAGTGTTAAGAATCTGTCATTTATCATCCAGCAGAAAGACTGCTTTGCTGTGGCACACTGACAGAAACAGAACAATTTTGCCTTCCTGAAAACACAAAGTACCAGCAGAGCCTTGCATAAGCAGATGTGCTCCTTTGTTAGGGCTGTCCTGACTCTGCATGGCATTCCCACCCCAGGCATTAACCTGCATGTCCTGCCTTGCTTTCCAATGGACTCTGGGGACATTTGCCTGAACCAGGCTAGAAGAGATCTCAGCAACACTTCTACCTCCCACTACTCCCCACACTATCTGCCCACAGGAAGATATAGTCAGGAGAAGGAAGGAGAAGAATTATTTTAACAGTCATTAAATAATACAATTTAATTTTGTATTACATCATAGATGGATTAAACTATGTAATAATACAACATTATCATGACACAGTATAAATCAAAATATTTTAAAATTCAAGTTAAGAATTAACAAATCTTATTCTACACGAAAAGTTATTTAGGAGCCTTTGTAGTCTTACTCCTAATGGCAAAAAACAAAGTTTAATATTAGAACCATCTTTAGCATACCTGGTGTCTATAAACCCTTACCAACTACACAACTGATATTTCTTCTTAAATCTGCCTACTTCAGAAAAAGTTTAAAATCATAGAATCACAGAATGTCTTAGCTTGGAAGGGACTTAAAGATCATCTAGTTTCAATCACCCTCTCATGGGCAGGGATCAGGCTGCACAGGACCCCCTTCAACCGACCTTGAACACTTCCAGGGATGAGGCATCCACAATTTCTCAGGGCAACCTATGCCACTGTCTTCACAGTGAAGAACTTCTTACTAACATCTAATTTAAATCTTCTTTTAGTTTAAATCCATTCCCCCTTGTCCTCTTACTACCTGCCCATGTAAAAAGTCTTTCCTCCTCTTCTTCATAAGCCCCCTTTGGGTACTGTAAGATGCTGTAAAGTCCCCTGGAGCCTTCTCTTTTCCAGGATTAACAACCCCACTTCTCTCAGCTCATCTGCACAGCAGAGGTGCTCCAGCCCTCTGAGCATCTTCGTGGCCTCCTTGGGACCACTCCAAGAGGGCAACATCTTTTTTGTGCTGGGGCCGCAGAGATAGACACAGCATTCCAGCTGGGACGTCATGGGGGCAGAGCAGAAGGCAGAATCCCCTCCTGTGACTCCTCCTATTCTGTAGCAGCCCAGGATAAAGCTGGCTTTCTGGGCTGCAAGTACACACTGTTGACTCATATCCAGCTTTTCCTACATCATATTCCCCAAGTCCTTCTCTGCAGGGCTGCTCTCCAGTAGTTCTTCTGGAAGTCTGCAGGAATAACTGGGATTGCCCCAGCCCAGGTGCAGCACCTTGCACTAGGTCTTGGGGCCCTCGTGCTTGTCCAGGTCCCCCTGGATGGCATCCCCTCCTGTTTAGAGTACAATCAGAATTTCTGACCAGGGATAATGAAATTGTTCTACTTGAAGTAACAGAAATTTAAAAACAAACAAACAAACAAAAACAAACAAACAAAAAAACCCCTAATGTTCTTTCAGTGTACAAACCCTCTCGGAAGTGGTGATACAATTGAAAATGAAAATTTGGTCATCTTGTCTGCGCTCCCCTTTAGTCCAGTGAATTTATAATATTTGGAGAAAAGAAAAACCTTGAGATAATTATTACATCAGGATAAAACTGAAACTAGTGCAGTGCTTCAAAGGACAGGAGTGCTAGAATACCAGAAAATGCAATGTTTATATGCACAGAGAACATATTTTAGCATCATTTTTCTGCAGAGCTGCAGAGAATTGTATTTACTGGGGTTTCTGCATTTCAGAAAGCTAACTTGAATTAGTTATTCCATTGGGGCAACCAGCTTTGCAGGTAAAAATGTGAGATGTTTCCAGCTAGAGGGAAAAAATCCAAACTCCAAAATAATCCTGAAATAAATTATTTTATGCACACAGTGAAAATGTGTGATACTGATGTACATAGATACCTCCATTAATTTGAAATTCAGCAACAACAAACAAAAAATTAATTGCTTCACTGATTGGGGAAGAAAGAAAACTTTACAATTTACTATATAATCAAGTCCTTTCTTAACAATAGAGTCACACAGCTTTTTTTTTTTTTTTTTGCTTTCTAAGGTTCTGCTACAGTTGAGAACCATCACCAACTGCTGTCACTTAGCAGACTGTCTTTTTAAATACGGTTAATATGGAACACTTCAAATTAATAATTGAATGAATGACGAGCATTTGATAAAGAAGCTGCCATGAAACTTTTCACCATTTTTTGAAACAACTCATGATGTTTTGTTTTAATTATGGCTCAACTATCCCAGTGTTGTAAAATGGGGAATGTGTAAAAATTTTCTTAAGAAATAATGTTCTTTGATATTTAATCTTTGTATACTTTCCAGCCTAGACAACAGGAAGGAAGATTTAATCTGTGAAACAGAGAGCAGCTACCAAGCAAGCTCTAAGTGATGTCCAGGTGATAGAATGACAAATTACACGTGGGTAGAATTGCCTTGTTAAGGTCTAGGGCTTGACATGTTTCAGTGACCTCAGACCTAGAGGGAAGTTAACAAAGCCTGGGAAACAAGATGTACCACTGACAGTGGACAGAAAGAATGCAGAATTTACGGGCTGCAAGGACATTTGGCAGAGCTCCCAAGACAAGGAAAAACTAATAAAGACAACTCAGCAGCTGTGCTGCATCACCTCCAACCAGGTAAAGGGTAATTCTGGCAGGGGCAGATCCCTACCAACAACTCACAGACCACTGACCCAAGAAACCCCCTCGACCCAAAAGAAGGGAAAAAGGGAGCCTGTGGACTAATTAGCATAAGCAAGAGGATCATTAACCAACAGAAGATAGAATAGTAACTGATAACAGAACTATGCAACTTGCAGCCAATGAACATTAATGACTTTGTTTGCTAAAATGTATAAATAGTAAAAGGTTTTGATAGTTGTTGTGTTTGATTTGTAGAATACTGCTGAGCACTCAGGCTTGTGAAACTTTGGAATAAATAGTCACTGTCTCTCTCTTAAGTGTGTAATTATTGGCTTGTTTCACGCCAGGTAACAAATGGAATTTTTATGGACAACACCAACTGCCCAGTGAATTAAGATCAGTCAAAAGTAAACAAACATCTTAGGTTATAAGTACTCCCAGTATTCAAGTAGCTGTCATTTAAGCAGATTACAGAGATAAACAGTAATGGTTTCCAACACTTTCCAGAAGCTCTTACTGAGAAGGATAGAAATAGACATGGCTTCTAATTGAAAGAATATAGTGAATATTTGAGGAGGCACATTGGACTGCTGAAAGGTGCACCACACAATAATGGTGATTCTGTTAAATTTCAGTTAAATTTCAGTTAATGATTACAGAGTAGATTTGCAGAGGGTTTGGCAACTGCAGAGTCACAAAACATTCAGAATATGCAGCCTCAGGCCTTTCCTCATCCTTTACAATAAGGGGGAAGTCCACTTTTTCCTCTCTATATAATCCTCAAGAGAAAACAGGCAGTAAGCTGTATTTCTGTGACTAAGATTTTCTACAGCAGGCATCTCCACTTAATACAGCTCTAAATCTCCTTTGTGGTTCAGATCCCCATGGCCTTTATTAAAAAAAATAAAGCATGTGACTTTTTTTTTTATCTTCAGGTGCAATTGAAAGACCATGCTGTAACAGCCCTTTACACAACTATAATGACTGCAATGCTCTCTCAGCAAATGACTCATTTTTCTCCACTGAGAGCCCCAAACATTAGTCTAGAGAGCTAGGACCTTCCCTAAGGACCAATAAATCTTTAATTATTTTATACAAAGTGACCTAGTTTCAATAGAAAACTGGCATCCTGTAATATTTTTAATGGTAGTTCTATGGTTAGCTCTGATTTGAACAAAAGACTTCTACAGACACAGAAAAGGCCTCTTTTTCTGATGGTATTTGTGAGCAAAATTTCAGTAATTGCATTTCCTAAGGCAACCAATTTGCCAGCATATATTAGTAGGAAACACTTAACTGATTTGGTTTCCTTTGGTGACACAGATAAAGTTAAAAGCGGGTGAACATTAACTAGTTCAGCAGTAAGTCTCTATGAACTTGGAAAAGTTCAACACCTATGAACACACAAACACAGACCCTTCCAGAGTGGTGGAAATTAAGGAATTTCAGCTTTAGGTCTGTGTAATTCAGTGTGTCTGTGCATTTCTGTGCAGCCTTTCCCTGCCGCCTCCCTGGAGTAGAAGCTACTGATGGCCATGCTGGTATGACCTGATGCTGTGGCTGCAGCCTGCAGACAGACAGCCAGTCCCACAATGTTCCACTGATGTTTACAGGAGCACACACTGCCACAGCTGTGCAGAATCCAGCACAGAAGCAGTGAAAACTGTTAAACACTGCAAGGGCTGCTGTGAAGCATCAGCAATCATCTCCCTGTTGTTCTTGTGAGAAGTGGTCATGATTAACACCAGGAAAGGGCAGAGGAATAGGATTACAAGAGATGACTGCTAAGGCATGTACCTGAAGAAAATATCTCGGTCTGATATTTTTAATATAAATATATATATCTTAAGTTTCTGGTCAACAATATCAGAGGTAATCCCTAGAAGGATGCATAGTGACAGGTGCTCATTCCCTTCCTTGCAATTTGCTGCAATTAAGGTTATAGTTTCATGGACATTTTAAGACAATGCAAACCTTAAAAAGAAATAATTCTGCCCTTACCTTGAGCCAGCACAGCTGTGGTAAACCAAAAGTGAGAACAAATTCAAGCTAAAAGTGAGGCATTTTCCCTTCTCTATAACATTTATTGCTTTCTCTCTGAGCCAGTTCTCATAATCTGTAAAAGACTGGTGCCAGCACAAGGGAGAGTTTGGCAGAGAAAAAGAAGCTGAGTATGGCAGGGGAGGAGGAAAATCTCTTTCCATCACAGTGTTGGTTTCCAAAACTTTTATAAAATTAAGGCCTACAGCAGCCACTTACAGCTTTTTCATCCAATTCTGCCTACTAAACATATAATGACATTTTGATGTCCTACAGCCCACACAGTTGTTTTTTTTTAAAAACTCATAGTCCAATAGATGTGATAATTTTTTCCATATTTCTAAATACCCACAGTGATCTAGCTGAAAATATTAAATCAGACCAAAAAAATAAGAAATGCAATTAATTATACTTTACAGCTTGTTGCAAACAGACCAAAGGACCAATTTTGACATTATTTTGACTTTACATAAAGTACCTACCTAACATGTGGCACTTTCTACTCATCATTCTTGTTTGAAGGAAAAAATTAAGACCATTTAACTTACTCCCTGTTCCAAAACACTGCTAACAACTGTGTTCTCAACCCTTTCCATTTGCAATAAATGGATGCATTTGGCAAATGGATTTTTAAATAATCTGAAGTGGACAGACCGTTCCAAGAATTCCCACTGTTATTAGCTACTAGAAACACTACAGAGATTTCTAGAAAGAGGAGAGATTGAAGAAAGAGGAACAATGTAATTTGTTTGGGCATTAGATGATATTATCATAGACTAGGCTGAGTTGGAAGGGACCCGTCAGGATCACTGAGTCCAGCTCCTGGCCCTGCACAGGAGTCACACCCTGTGCCTGAGAGCATTGTCCAAATGCTGCTTGAGCTCTGTCAGGTTTGGTGCTGTGACCCCTTCATGGGAGAAGAATCTTCTTCTAATATCCAAACTAAACCTCCCCTGACACAACTTCAGGCCATTCCCTTTAGTCCTGTCACTGTTCTCAGAGAGATCAGTTCCTGTCCCTCCTCTTCCCCTCATGAAGTTACAGCCTGCAATGAGGTCTCCCCTCCTTCTCCTTTCCCCCAGGCTGAACAGACCAAGTGCCCTCGGCCTCTCCTCACATGGCTTCCCCTCAAGGCCCTTCACCATCTTTGTTGCCCTCCTCTGCCAGTGTTCTGCACATGCTGTTGGATTTTCCAATACCAACAAGACCTTTACAGAGTAATGGAAAAGAAAACTAACACAGTTTTTGAAAAAGTAGTTGTATGACTTGGTAAGATATAATAAGGATACAAATGGACAGATTTTAGGGCTAAGTAAGATAACCCAAAAAAAGACAAGTTGTGCCTCAAAAATTAACTTGTTTTTTTTTATCTTTCTGAACCAGGGCAGAGGAAAGAAGGAATTCAGAACGATGATGATGAAACACACTGAGGAGTGCAAACCTTTCAAAATATGAAACGCTAAGCCCGTTTCATATTTTGGTTGCTGCTGTTTTTGACACTCATACTTTTCCATAAATCAGAATTCTGTGTCCATGTCCATTTTCCTCTCTCTGGCCAAATAAATTCACCATGATCTGGGAATTTCAACAAAGAATGCCCATCTTGGTTTCAAGTGAAGGGAAGACAAATTGATATTCAGGCCACAATCCCAGCATGCCAACTGGCCCAGTATATTTACAAATAAATATTACATAACCTGAAGTCAGAAAATAAGACGGAGTAACACCATGAAATTGTTTTAACAGCTATCTTAGCAATAAACTTAGAGATAAAGAGGTTATTTAAAATCAGGTGACCCTGAGATACATAAATAAAATAAATAAATAAATTTTATTTCACACTAAAAAATGTTGCAAGTAAGTGCTTCAGTTGAGTGGAATTCTAATTATACCTCCAAGAGCAAGACACACATGAAACAGTCAGCAAAAGGCATTACAGAAGGTCTGTCTCACAGCAAGGACCATTTTGAACTAGAGATACAAAACACAAAGCAAGGCAGCCTTGACCTGGATTTCACCTGAATATTTTCGCTTTTCCTGCCTAGAAAGAATTTGCATATTAGCCACAAATATTAAAAAATGATACATAGCGAGAAAGCTAAGACTTGTAAGAAATAGAAATTACTGCCCATGAACAGTAAATCTGATGCATTTAGTAACCACCTAGGGCACACAACAGCAATTGAGTGCAGTTCATCTGCACATTCTTCTGCCTGAGAAATTCCAGACAGAAATACAGCTGCTTTGTGGCTGCTGCCCTTTCAAACCACTATCTTACAGCTTCTGTCCACGTTTTCTAACTTAAAAATAAAATTTGTGACTTTGCAACCCTATTACTAATCCATGCATCACATTTCAGGCAAATACTGAACTCTAAATAAATTCAATGTAAATTAGATAAATTGATTTCTGATAGAAGATATTTTTATAGAAATACCTGCAAAATATCTTGATAGCAAGACATTCCTCCCAGACTACAGAGGGCACTTTGTGTTCATTTGCCTACTCCAAAACAAAAATTGTTTGGCAATGATTTTGTTATTACAGTGCTTACTTCTAGAGCATCTATCAAAGTAATAAACATACACCAAAATATACTAAGAGCATCAATTACTATGTGAGTTGAAAAGTAATCAAAGTTAATTTGGACAAAATAGTTTATTTACAGCATTAACAATTCTTATTACTTGAAATTTCAGAAATGCAAGGAGAACCTAGCTGAAAGTATGACTGCTTGTCACATAACATGCTGTCTTTATCTGGAGATCAAAAACACATCTGTGAAAATGCTGTAAGTCTTGTCCAGATGAAAAAAGCCCAACCTAAGCTGGTACAGAAAAAAAGCTCAAGGAGAGACAGACTCAAACTAGCAAAGCCACATCCTGTTAAAGCATATGTCACATGTCTTCTACACATGCTAGAACATACCAGATGCGGTATCACATTTATTGCCATGACAACAAATCTAGAATTAATAGTACAGGGGAGTCCTGGTTCAAAAGAACTAAAATTCTAGAGGAAGCAACAGAAGTATCAGCTGTATTTTCTGATACAATCTGCAAAGTTTTTCTGGGAAGCTAACAAAAAGCCAAAATTGCTTACAATTTACTGGTTAACTAGAAGTCCTTCCCAAACCCTGCTCTGTGACGGCCAAATAATTCAAATAAAGGAAAAATAGGTAAAATATTTTAAATAAAAAAAGCGTTTGTAAAAGAAGTTATTTGAAAATAAAATCTTTCCATTTTTCCAGTTTCTTTTTTTTTTTCCTTATAGCTGAGGATTAAAAAAGAATTTTAAAGCCAATGGAAACAGAATGTGTTGCAATAATCAAGTATATTTGTCCCCTACACGTTTTTGAAAAACACCACATTTTTTCCAGTATTGATCTTGGATACTGATTTAGGAAAGTTCTCCTGAAAATACCTTATATCAAGCTGTGCTTGGTCTCAAGTACTAAATTCTCATGGTTTATTTAGAAGAAAGGCGTATTTTCTTACAATTTTTCCATGATATCTCAGCTTGCTTCTACCAGAAAAACTCTGAGGTAGACCAAAAATATTGTCCTTGCTTTTTTACATCTCTAATACATTGCATAAAACAACTTTATTGGTCTATTTAGAAGACTGTCATAAAAACCATGAGGTGTTTCTAAAGGAAATACTCCTGTGAGAACTTGGTATATTCCACATATACCATGTATGATTTCCACAGCTCCTAGTCTTTAAAATAAAGACCTAATGCAAATGAATAATTTCTTTTTCATTAGCAAATGAAAAGAATGAAATTAATTACTTTATGTTCTCACTAACTTATTAATGTAAACAATTTTGTTTAGGATGCAATCATATATGAAACCCAGAGAATTTACTTGAAGCAGTAAATTAAAAGAATGACTCAGATTCCCAGCTACTCACAGATCTGGTTTTTTAGAAAAAAATTTACTACTATGACTTGAACTTATAGCTGTACTGGGTGGACACAGCATAACCTTATCAGACTGGTACATGTTTATCTGAGAAAAAAAAATCAACAGCAATTATGAATATGAATTATTCTCATTATGTCTTCAACTAAGGCTCTCACTCATTTCAAACCATTCTAGATGTGCATATGCACCTTCAGCACATGTGGCACTGACGACGTATTTCGAACAGAACAGAACTTTAGCTCTGGTGTGCCCCCACACACTCACAGATAAAATGCAAGGCTACACTGAGAAATGCAGCTCATGCTGTAACAGAGAGAAGCTGAAGAGCTCAGCACTGTGAAATTCAGCCCTGCTTAAAATCATAGCCTGGTTTGGGTTGGAAGGGACCATAAAGACCATTCCTACCCCTGGCCATGAGCAGGGACACCTTCCACTGAACTGGGTTGCTCAGAGCCCCAACAGCAGAATGAACCTCTCAGTGCCAACAAGAGGCTTTTTGAGATGAAAATGTTAAATCAAGGCACTGGCAAGAATCTTTTCAAGCTATGTGACTGCTGTGTATAACCAGTAACATATACAGGTCCATCTAAATGAACACACACAAATATGCATCCTGCCAACTATATAAAAAATACCATTTTTGACTGCAGGTAAAGGTAAGCCCCTACAAAGAAATTGAAAAAGATGTTTAAAGCCTACCTGAACTCTAATGTTAGGAAAAGGGCATTTGTGGGGTTTTTTTTTGTTTGGTTTTTTTTTCAGCCTTTTGAATGGAAACCAGAGATGAGAATATTGTCTCTAGAAAACTGTGCTTAAAAATAATGATAGATGTACAGAGCAGCAATATAAAACAAAAATAATATTCCACATCTCACTAAGGAAGACTGCTTCCATAAACTATGTGTTGAGCTTTTAATTTTAATGTAAATCTAGCAGTTCAAAAAAAGAGGCCAAGGGAATCTATTTATTCCTACAGAATGAATACATTTCCTTTACTCTCTGTGTGACTGTGATATAATAAAAAGTTATATATTTTATTTTATTTTATAGATTTTTATATCTAACATCATCTCTACATTTGCTGAAATACCCTTCATGATTATATCCCAAATCAGGAAAAGGAAGTAATTATTTTATATCTTGATTAAGATAGATTAGTGAAAATGGTAACGTACACATCTCAAGTTTATTCCAGTCAGACTTGTTAATTATTATTTTCATTTTCAAAAAACCCACCTTACCTTAAATAACAGCAATAAACTCACACTGAATTTCATTAAAGATGGAATCTTATGTTTTGGTTGTCTTGTTTTGGGCATAGCACTGAAAAGGTGCACAAACCAGACTACTACTGCCAGTCAACATAGATTTCATGGCAGCCACATATTAGATTAAACTACAGAATTATACTTAACCTGAGAAGATAGGGTCCCATTTATGTAATCCTACTTTCGGAGCTTCTAATGAGTTACTGCAGCCTAACCCAGATATGCCTGCCAGCAAGTTCCCTGCTCTTTCATGTCAACTCAATGAGGAGAGTACAATTTCATTGTAAAAACTGCTGCATAGCATGAAGAGTGCTCTTGTTAAACACTGGACTCACCAATATAATTAGTAACTTAAAAATAAACTTCTGCCTAATTTAGCCCATATTTATAACACAGACTCTTTATTATATTTGCTGTATAACTATAAGTCAGTGTTATTAAAGAAGAGATTCCTAAGGCAGGGGAATATGTCGTCAAGGGAATTAGGTAAGTAAAAAATTGCTGAGTTCTTTAACACTGGAGCATTCACTAGAGAGAGCAGATGCCTGCATTTACAAGTCAATGAACACATGCAGAAGTTACTGAAAGATGCTTTAGGACTCAAATTATACGTTAAGTGAGTTATTATCACAGTAGCCTCTTTCTGCCTTGAAAATCCACTGACAAAGGATGCTCATCCATCTTAGAAATGTCTTCATCTTTCAGAGAGCATCCTCTGAGAGCCAGGTTTCCCCAGCTGAGGGTCCTGCATCCCACCACCTGCCCAGCAGGCACATATGGCACGTGGGGATCAGCGGGGCCGGGGCGGGCGCCGCTCACGCAGCAACATCTGCTGCTGATCAGAAGTGGCATTAATGAGATGCTAAAAGCAGGTTAGCTCACTCCTGCATGCTGACAGACAGCTGTAGTGACAAAAGGTGTAGGGGAAGAGCACCACATTCACATTATAGATGGGAAAAGGAGCAGGGAAAAGGATGAAGCTGTTCAGAACATGCTTTCTGACCCAAGTTATCCACTGTAAACACCCTGCCAAATGTAATCATTGGCTTGATTTCACTACTGCTTGAAATCAAGCACAACATGGAATGCAAAACTGTGATGTAAGAAACAAGGACAGGAATAATATTACTAAAAACTGAAGAAATAGTTAAGAATTCATCATTACAATTTGTCATCGCATCACATAACTTCAGTTCCTGTTGTTAAAAGATTTTGCTGCGTTTAGAGGTTTCTTCACCTGAAGTTCATCTCAACAAATTATCCCAAAAAAATGTAGATGTATAAAAAGTTTGAATTTCAGTGTCACTAGTTGCTTTCTCTACACTGTCTCTGCTGATACTGCATATACACATAAAGCACTGAAAATGCAGTTCAAAGAGATGCCATTTCTGAACATCACATTTTCTCCAGGGAACTGGGATGCCTTTCTCTATTATTATATCAAGTCCACAGATTTCAAGATTCAGAGCAGAGCAACTACACCAAGCATGAAGACATGGCATTCCCAAAAACCAAACAAGAACAATAGACCATAAACACAGTAACTTGGCTTCAAATGCTAATTATTTCCCTGCAAAGATAAAGCTGAAGTCCAGTGGGAAGTGCTCTTTCTAATTTAGCTCTTCACAAAGGAAACAAAGAGGTCCCTCAAAGATAAACAGTTTACATTTATTTTACTTAAATATTTTATAAAAAACTTAATGACAGGAAAACAACAAATAATGGCCTCCAATCTAGCAGAAATTTTGTCATTGGCTTGGTTGTTCACATGAAGTACATTAATTTTAATGCAGCTCTCTCTGGGAGAGAGGGAGATGCGAATCCTCCTCCAATGACCCGGTCATCCAGATGAAGTGCAGAAAAGGAGCCAGGCACTGAACCATCTCACAAGCAGCTACATCTCTGTGTACATCATATTCTGCACAATGAGGTGAATGGTTGAGAAGGAAAACTCTTAAGTTAGTTTTCTATAAATGTGGCTTCAATAAACTGAAAGACTGATTTTTAGCATTCTTCTCAAGCTCAACAAAGCTAATCTGTATGTCCAAGAAGAAAATGATACAATCAGTAGAAAACCTGGCTTTGAACAATGACTCAGCGTGCTGACTGAGCCTCAAGCTCTAAATAAAGTATTTATAACGTATTCAAAATTTAGGAGGGTGGTTGCATTCACTCAAGGAGGAAAAGAAAAGGTATTAGTGAGCCAGCAGCAAGCTAACTAAAAGCAAAAATCAGAAAATAAGTAGCTTGCTATTTAAAGAAACAAGAAAAGGTCACTTTTCTTAATGTTAGGGCAATTCAGAAAAAATCATTTAACAAAAACACTATAAATACTCTGGAAATTAGAAGTCGTCCAACATGACATGATCTTGAAGTAATATGCTGATGTTGAACTCAGAAAGATAAATTCCATACTTAGCACCAGTAAAATTTATTATAAAATACATTTCTTTGGCATCATAATGGTAAAACAGAATCTGATTACTAACATTTATTATTACAAGTGCATATGATAAAGACATATGCATATTCATGAAAGTACATTACACAAATGCAAGATGATCTGTGCAGACTGAAATATATATTCTGTCCTAGAAAGAAAGATAATCTCAGTGGAAGAAGCAGTTATATAAAAAGGAAATGCAGAATGAAACACATACCAGAAAGAGCTGAAATTCAAGTTACACAAGAGGCTTGAGTGCTTTATGAATAAAGAAGGAAGAAAACCTCAATAAGTGAGAAATCATGCTATGAAGAAAAAAAAATAAGTATATCAACTAGGTACACAGTAATATGCAGCTCATTGTACAGTGATATAGAACATCAGCATATAAATTCTACTTATCAAAAACAGAATTACTTTTAGCCAGGGTAGAAAAAAATCTGAGCTCCAACCTGCAGATCAACACTATGAATGTGGCATCTTCTACTGGCTCAGTAACTTGTCTAGAAGGATGACAAAAGAATTTATTCCTTTCCTGCCATGTGGACAGGCAGAACAAAAACTAAACAACCATCAGTTTTGAGTACACTGCTTTCTGCCTTATCAGGAACAGGATGATAGTTTTGTCTCCTTGACATACTTCCATAGCCAGCACTCCAAACACAGACGCAGGAAATGAAATACCCTTGGCATTAAAAGATGAAATAAATCTCTGTACAGAGACTATTATTCCCCACATATATACTCAGGAACAGAAGCTGAGTCAAATTCTGATCCAACTGGCAGATTGTCTCTTTGCTAGTTGCAGTGATGTAGACATCAATTCTGAACTGTATTGCTCAGCATCACTACAGGCAATCCCAAGGCAAAAATCACTCAAATATATGTCAGGCCACATACTGCAGGTAAAGGCCTCTGTGAAATCCAGTGTTCTTAGAAATGCTTCCCCCTTTTTTTTTTTCTTGTTGTAAAAAAAATTTTATTGTTTACATGAGTTTCAACAAAAACACCACAGCAGTCTACTCCAACATTACAGAGAAAGAAACACAAAATTTAATGGAACTGCTTAAGTAATGAAGCTTAATTTAAATATTAAATTAATATTTAATTGATTCGCTTGAAACTATGAATTGCCAAAACCAAAACATTGTTTTAACCTGACAGTCCCATTGAGACCAGTATTGCATACTACACTGCAAGTTTATTCTAAGCTTTTTATTAGCATAAACACTACTAACAGCATGCAGAAAATGTACTGCCAACACAGAGCTGCCTTTGAACCTCTGCTTGCCATGGTTATAGGATAAAGCTTCATTTTCACATCTGCATAGGTAATACGTAGTCTAGTTGGAAGCCCAGATGACAGAATCAAGGGTTGACACTCTCTAGTGCTACTCTACAGCTCTACAGGTCTGGATTTCCTGCAACTCATTTCAAACATTCCTCTTGGACTCAGGTATTTATTAGTTTATGTTTATTTAACCAGCTTTTAAGTCTTCAGCCACCATTTCTCCAATGTCTTTCTCACCTAAGTCAAACAACCCTCAATACCACAATGCAGAATATTGGCTAACCAGAGAATCACAGAACATACTGCTCCAATGGGATCTATAAGCTTCATACAGCACAGAAGATGGTGCTGGGACATACTTATATATGAAAAAATAAGTACTCCTTAATCAGTGGGGTGAAGTCTCTGTAAAGGGATGTCAAGCTAGAGTGCATTAGGTACTGTTTATCTGGCTGTAAGTCAGTCAAAAGGACAGAATGGTCAAGGAAAGAAGACCAGGAACAAACCAGGGGATCTGCAGTCAGAAAATTGTGAGTGCATGTGCAGGATCAGGTTCCAAAGGGAATAATTTTTGCTGTCAGTGAGTCATAACATCTCAGTGGAGTACACTGAAAATATTTACCTGAAAAGAAATAGGGAAAAAAAATCCAGAACTACTTGACAGCTTTCCATAGAGGAGAAATTATTAATAGGTACAGAAGTCTTGCTCAGGAATTTTAACATGTGTTTCAATCTATCTCTCTGCTCTTTATTCTTTGTTTGACCAGTCTAGTACAATTTACGTGTTACCTCAGAAGTGTCACAAGACAGAGCTCCAGTGTGCCACAGGTCTCTAACTAGACAATGAGCTAAACACATGTGGAAAACAGACCTGCAGTTTACTACAACAGATTAGAAACACAATCAGATTGACTCTCACCTCTCCCGAATTTATGTTAAGATGAAATGTTTCTCGTCTCTGTAAGGTGGCTTTTATAAAGACAAAGAGTGAGGTCTTTTTCCCTCTGTAGCTGCATACATGCTCTTTGCACAGCAAGTTACAATGAGGGCAGCAACGGCCACGATCCTGTACCNAGCTCCAGTGTGCCACAGGTCTCTAACTAGACAATGAGCTAAACACATGTGGAAAACAGACCTGCAGTTTACTACAACAGATTAGAAACACAATCAGATTGACTCTCACCTCTCCCGAATTTATGTTAAGATGAAATGTTTCTCGTCTCTGTAAGGTGGCTTTTATAAAGACAAAGAGTGAGGTCTTTTTCCCTCTGTAGCTGCATACATGCTCTTTGCACAGCAAGTTACAATGAGGGCAGCAACGGCCACGATCCTGTACCAATGGTGTTTGCATGCAGCACCTTCAACCACCTAAAATGCATATGACATGCAGCATTTCCACCAAACACCTGGGAGCCAAGCACAGTTTTAAAAGCCACAGCAAAAATTAACGACAAAGTTCTCAAAACATTAAGAAAGACAATCTGATATGTTACTTAGAGAAAGTTAAATCCTATTTGCCAAAAACAGGCAAGACCTCAGCACCAATGCACAACATCTGAGGATTTCCCCACTGATGTAGGTCTGCTGAGAGCTACCCAAAGCACAAGCATTATTTTCCCTACTTATGTGCTCCATGCCACGTGGAAGCTGTAGGGATACACATTACTGGCAGAGCCACTCAGAAAGCCCAGTCTCAAAACTGACTCTTCATTTTCTCACAAGGCAGGAGCACCCACACCTGCACAACTCACTGCAGCCTTGTACTAAACACTCACCTCCAAATATCCAACTGGAGGCTCAGACTGATAAACCAGCACTCTCAGGGCAACAGTCACCGTCTTCTTTGTTGCCTTAACCATCTCACTGGCAACAAAGAGGGAAACACTGCATGTACGCACTGCAAGAATTCCCTTGCTTCAAAGGCACAGCCATTTCTTGTCATCCAAAACCTACCACAGACCGGGATGAAGTAAGAATATACCCCCTGTCCTGCACCCGAAGTATCAGTTTATCAAGAGTCTACAGCATTTATCAACACAGGTAAAACCACATATCCAGGAATTGTGGTCTTCTTCAATCACTGAAGGTTTCTTCTGTGGCTCCAAAGTCACATCTGTCTACTGAAATACTTAGAATACAAAAAAGCACCAATTTACAGTCACCCTTTTCGGGGCAGATTTTCGGGTGAGAAACACCTGCAGCAAGGGCCATGCTAAAAGCTGGGGAAAAGAATCCAAACTTTAGACTTTACTGCAGATTATTTACTGCTGATTAAAGAATGATATATATGCAATCAAAGCCCCAAAACTGTAGCAGCTCTTCCCATGCACAGAGGTCAGGGTCACAATGAGTGCAACTCCTACCGTCAACCTCACTGCCTAGACTGGTTGTTATTTACATCCAGTGTAAATTCAGAACTCATGCAATAAAGGGGATAAATGTATGGATGATGGATCCATGTTATACAGACTGTATCTGAGATCAGAATCAAATGAGTCAGTATCAAGAGGGTTCTTCTTTTTCTACTTAGAAATCTAAAACCTCTGCAAGGGAGAAGCCATGACAACATTTCTATCACCCACAGGGTGGGGCACATCTCAGGCCACATGAAACAGGAAAAAATAAAAATCGTTTGTGTAATTCAAAACCTCCAAAAATATGAGTTTCATATTGCACAGTTTCATTGTCAAAGAATGTATCTCAAACTTAATGATTCCTTCCACATTAAAAAAAAATTTATCAGAAAACAAAATGACATGGCTTAATCTGTGCAGAACACGCACTCCTCCATCACAACAAAGCACAACAAAATAAGAACTTGTAGCATTGTGACATCAACAAAGCTGCCTACAGACACCCACTTTTTCTTATTTTCTCTGCAGTATATTCTTTTAACTCACTCATTTCCTTCTGCATCTTTCTCACCATTCTTGGCTTATCTACTTCCCATACAGCTTCTTCAGACTTGTTTTCACATGAAGACTGACCTTGGAAATAGTTACTCCCTTACAGACAGTTCAGAATACAGCATCCATTTTAATTTTTCCTTCTCCTGCTATATTTATATACCAATAAAAATAATTTCCTTGAGAAACAGAGAGATTATTCCAGAGTATCTGAAATAACTAGAGCAGGAGAGTTATTCTGCAGATCTAAGCTTCATGCTGTGACAGATTCACACATTTGGTCCCACCTGCCAGTAAGGAGCTGGCAATTACTGCATTCCAGTGCAGGACCATGGATTTTTTCCAGCTCCCTCAGTCCACATGCAAGTTACAGCTGATGATGGCAGCTGAATGCATTTTTGCATCAGATGTGCAAAGGCTGGACATATTAGACTGGGTATGAAAGAGCAAACATGCAGTATAAACTGAGGGGGTTTTCTGCAGATCAGAATTATTGTTCTTGACAATCATATTTACAGCTCTGCTTTACTGATTTGATACTTACAGATCTAAATCCTAAGAAATGCACTGTATTTATAACCTGAAGTGATAAGGGAACCCTCTAAAGGTTTTAGATCCTTCTCTGCTTTGTGTGAGGAAACAGCAAATAATTGGAATCCTGTGTTGCTTTTGTGCTGTTTGAAGGATTAGCCTCTCCTCAGTTCCTGGACAATACACATATTAAGTACACGAAGTGCTGTGATTAGAGCTTAAACACTGTTTAAATCAGACACATCTCTATCACATCTCATTGTAAAGCATAATTTATCATTATTATGCAATCATGTTAAAGTGCTAGTATGCAGGAATCGTCTGTTCTACCCAGTTCATCAGATAAGCTGTCTCCACAAACACATTTATCTGTATATTAATTCTTGGAGTATTTTTTGAGTACACACAAAATTCTCAGCATTTAAGTTTTTACTCTTAAAAACCACAGCTTTTTTACCCAATACCCAGATTCCTAACAGCTCACTAAATAGACAGACTAAATCTAACTCAGAGATACCTAACCATGGCTATGGTCACAGTTCCCTTTTTGATGCAGAAGTAGGCATCTACTTTTTAGACTACACATCATCTAGGAAAGGCTAAAGTGAACAGATGGAGGAAAAAAAGTACAAAAAAATCCTAAAAATATTTCAGGCTTTCTCACATGGACAGTAACAACAACAACAACAAACAAAAAAACAAAAACCTGCAAGCAGTAATATGCAAACAAAATATTTGTTACTGACATAAAGGCAGGGATGGTACAGTTAGCTGAATGCAGAAATGCTTTGGCTTTCTGCTGCAAGAGGTAGTAATAGTGCCAACCTCCTGGCTGGTCAAATATAGAATCTAAAACATTCTGAGAAATTTCAGCATATGATGGCAATCAACAAAAAAATACAAACAAAGCCAGACAAACCCCAAAATAAACAAAGAAATAAAAACCCCATCACCAAACCAAACTAGAAAACATTAATAAAGGGATATAATAGGTTTAAAGGGATATAATGAGTTGTCAGGACCAAAATAGTACAAAAGATTCATTTTTCAAGGTGACTCACTGCAAAGAATACAAGTTTGTGCCATTCGCCAGTGAAACTTGATCAAAAATACCAGAAAGGATATCTAAATTTTGCAATAAAGCATATATATCTTAAGTTGTGGAGCAGGAGATTCATCTTCAAGACTTCAACCATTTCATAGGTGTAGTTTGAAATTGTCCAACAAATGCAAAAATTAGTCATAGGGGACTCAGAGACAGCAGAAGCATTTAAGGCTCATTTCCGTAGGAAGCCAGGCTACAGCAAATGTAATTGATGATTTTAGTAAGGGTTTGCCATTTCACTAAAAAACTCAGAACTGCCAGAACAGGCATTAAGTGTTGGGGCACAGCACCCCATCCTCCCTCCCATCCTAGGCAGAGGCCAAAGCCTCATGCAAAAGCTAATAGGATGATTATCTTGAGAAGGATTATGCTGCACAGAGAAGCTGAGGTCTGCCTTTGTGAGAATTAGTGGTCAGCTGAATTATTTTCTTTTGTCATAGGGCAGATAAAATATCACTTGGTCTTCCTTAAAATGAGTGGATCTCAAAGAACATTGATATAAGAAGGTGGGATAAAATCCATTTGCAGATCTTGTGTTTTTGTGTTTGTTTGTTTAAGAACTAGAGAGTACAGAAGAGGATTCAAGAGGAAAAAGTAATTAATTCTTCTGTAAGAAATAGAAGTCTGCCACACTAAATTAGCAGAATATAATTATAATACAGTCTATACCAAACAAGCTTAGCAATGAATGATTGAGCCTCGATCTGTTGTACAGGAAATGCCAAGATCTAAGTCAAGTAGATCAGCATAAAGTAAAAACATTGTGAAAGTGCTGCTTTACACCTTGATATGGAAAAAAGGTCTATTCTTGGGGTTTCATTTTTCATTTCTAAGCAATTTAGAGAAGGAGCACCGCCCAACACACTCTCTCCATTCTGATAGGGACATGCAGATAGTGCAGAAAGTACTACAGGAAGCAGTTACTCCAAAATAAGAGAAGTTCTTGCATCTTAGGGACTCAAACAGAATGAGAACCACTGCCTTACAAAGAAAAACCTTCACCCTAGAAACATGCCCTGATTAGACTCAGGGTAGACATGCATCACATCACCAAAGTATTTATAAACATGGATAATAAGCTTGTTCAGAGAATTAGCAGTTCACGAGAAAACAAGGCTTGTGCCTTTGGGTGGTAGTTCAAATGCAAGCTAGGGAGAAGAAATGCAAAATATTGGACACTTTTTTGCATAAACAGAAGCATTCCAGAGCAGTAAATTAAAAGCTACCAGACACTGGATACTGCTCTAGATAGAAAACAGAAAAAGAAATCTCAGCCTCATAATCACTGACATTTTGGAAAGTCTTAGTAAAATAGTCTACTTTAGTTAGATAAGATGTTCCTTGTTCTGACTGTTGAAGAAAAGGAATAATAACATTTTGGAAGAATACATGGAGGATTGCTCTGCAATGGTTCACTCTTATTCTCATCATATAAACAATAATAACAATAATAGCACCTCAGTTTCAATTACATCAACATACCACTTGGCTCACCTCAAAATAAATAGATAATGTTAAGATTAAATTTTAGTATGTTATACTCACAGGGGAAAACAAAAAAAAATCACCTCCTCACCTGCACAGCCAAGTCAAAGCAATCAGATATGCAGACAGTGCCCATAATGAAGGCTGACAGCTATGTTGACCATACCAAAGGGACACCATTTATTGAGGTTACAGCCAGGAAGCCAAGCATTTCATCTGCAGCACATGCTCAGCATCCGCCCTAAATCAAAAGTGAAACTGCAAAATGCAGCTGTGGGACACTACTGACACTTCCTTCCTGGGTGGAAAGGTGACAGCTATCACAAGGGCAACTTCAAGCTTTCAATAATAATGGCTTGTCAAGTGCAAGTTAAATTTAAATGGCACTAGGAAATATGATAAAACATACTTGCTGAAGCAGCTCTCATTTCCCTTAATGTCAAGGTAGGGTGCTAGAAAATGGGCAACATGGTGTTAAGATGGGCTAAAAGTGAAAAGAAAACTGAACAGAAACTTCAAAGAGTTAGGAAAGACATCTTGGTCCTCTTACAGTTGTGGCTACATCCAGCATTTAGCAGGGAACAAGTAAGCAACACAGGAACAAACACATATAATATAAATAGCTCCTCTCTTAATTTTACACTGATTACAGAATGCCAGCATGCAGATTAAATATGTAGGTCTTAAAAACATTTGCAAGAAACAAATTGACTAATATTTACATCAAAGTTCTCTTATTATCAGAACAAAGCAAAGATGTCCTTCAGCCATCTTCCACTAAAACCAAAGTAAATTCAAAGCAAAGCAAACCACTGTTGACTTTGCTTTTTGAAGATGACATAACTACTATAAAAGTCTATTCATTAGTTCTAAGCATTTCACAATTTAAATTATTTTTGCTTTAATTTCAGACTTTCACCTCCAGAAGCTGGTTTCAATCTATTGGGTTATTCAGCATGTTAACAGGACAGCACAAAAACAGCTTCATACGTTTGTATGTCTATGTTTTTATAAAATGTACATTAGGGAACCCTCTCTTAAAACCAATGATATAAAGATAAATTAGAAATTACCACTCTGCATCTTTGTCTTCATTGATGTCATTCATGTAATTTCCCACTGTGAACAAGACACAGAGTGACTACAAGTTTCTGTGAACTAACAGAACAAAAATAGAAATAACAAAATTCTCACTGGATTCCTCACTACATCAAGCACCTTATCCATTCCTGTCTGACTTAACAGCTCCAGGTGGCAGCTTCCCAAATACATCTGGCTCTTTACCTGCATTTATGCATGTGTTTGAGAGCCTCTATGGTAATGAAAGAATGCATCAAATCCAGGGGTAGCTGTGGAATTAAATCCCACATCTATGAGCTTGGATTGTGTTGAGAGGAAAAGGGGAAGACCTCAGCTATATGGCAGAAGCTTCTCTCAGCTGCCATTCTTATTAGACAAACAAAAAGATGAAATATTGCAAGTAAGGAAATAATCAACCAAGTTTTTGTGTTCTCTAATAAGACCTACAAAAGCATTCTATCTGCCAAAGTTCTATGATTTACAATAATGTCCAAAGGATGGATGTATCGTGGAAACAAGAATTAATTAAAGATTAGTTTAAACTACTACTGTGGTTCCATTTTGCCCCACTGACAATGAATCTGTATCATTTCTATTTAATTGCTATAGATTTTTTTCCTATTACTGAAGTTACAGCTGATAAAGTTTGCTATTTTAAAAAACCTAACCAAAATTAAACAGCAGTAATCAAATTTGCATCCAGGAGTAAAACTTCCCAGGATGGTAAAATAACCCCACTTTTTTAGATCATTAAATCAAGACATTTCATTGTAACGTGAAGAAAACCATGACCATGAAACTGATTTTCCTCACTAATGCTGATAAGTAATGCACTAAGTACCCTAAATTAACAATTGTGCTAAATATGGAACTCTTTTTTTAATGAGAAACAAAAGAGATGGAATGTGTTTGTGCATATCAGTACGGAAATTAAGGCTGAATAGTGTACCTTCAAAATGAAGCAGAACAGTCAATGAAAGTTGAGAGAAAAAAAATCAGGATTACAGACAAGGACATGAGGAAGGGTTTGATGTTTTCTTTGCTTGATGGCAGAGCAACTTTGGTTCAAAATGAATAAATGGAGATGCAATAATCACTGGTACCTGTCCAAATATCCTCTTAGATAGAGGCAGCATGCAGCCAACCTTGCTTTTATACAAACAGGCAATCCAATCTCACAATCTTCAGTAATTTTTGTTCCCTGACACGTGTTTGTGCCAGCTCCATCTGGCCTTGCACCATCCAGAAATATGGCCCAGACCCATTTCTTTCTTCATACACTTGCTACTCCTACACCTCCCATCTTCTATCATAATGTAAACATAATGTTCTACAAGAAAAAAAATCTCGGAATGAAAGTAACTATAAACATTTGCACACTGACAAATAATACTTAAAAGCAGAAACTGACAGCAGAGCTGGGATGAACTGTTACAAAGGTAGTGCTGTGCCCATAAATGCACTATGGAAAAAAAAAAAACCCACGAGCTTGAATTAGATGTACCTCAAAGAGAAGAATCTTAAGGAACCTCTCCTCCACCACTGTGTCCCAAGATTGACATTTTAACAGGGCATATCTCTTTCAATTCAAGTCCCATTTATACCTCAGGTTCAACACATGGCCTGTTTTGAAGATATTTCCAACTCTTGCATACCTGTAACAACAATCTAAGACACTAAAGGAGCATTCATTTAAGTGGAGAGTGAGCATCGCTCAGAGCAGAGCATTTCCAAAAAGCCAATGGAATTAAAAAGCCTTTATCTGTATGCAGGAAAACTTAAATATGTTAGCCAAATCTCTGGACCAATGACCTCTTACATTACTTGTGTCTCAGCCCGTAGCAGACAAGCCCCAGTGCCTCAGTGAAGGTGTCCTAGGGGTGGCTCCTTGACCTATTAGAGCACCTCTCCCATCCATAAGAAGAATCATCTCTCCCACGAGATCCAAGATTCTTGACCCTTACGTTTGACTCTCCAGTACATCAATTCAAAGATTAGGTTTGTACTAACAACCTATGTGCACCCATCCAAAACCAAAAAACTCAAACCTCGAAAGACTCCACACCACCTCAGGTACAAGAAACAAAGTCATCCCCATGGACCAAGAAGTACAGAGTAGAGATGGAAAACAAATGTTCTAAGCCATAGAGTATCCCAGCTTCTGTATCACAGTAACTCATCTTAGCATTATTAACAGTAAGGTATGTGTTAATAATGCAACACCAAAAACACCATCTCAAAAGACAATTAAGGCAGAATTTAAAAGTCTCTAGAAAAACCTCCCTGCCTAAATGCACTGTGAATAAGTGCATCTTACAGTCACAAAGCATTTATTTTCAGCAGGTTTTAGGAAAGCAACACAAAGATATTCACCCCTTGCCATATAAAACCTGAAACCAAAGCTGGCATCTCACAGAGATGAAGCACAGCAGACCCTAATAAGTCAAATAATCCAACTCCTGCATAAATATACAGGCACATCAAGCTTACTGTCAGTGAGACCAACCATGTAAGAATAGACTTTACTGTGTATACTGATGGGCTGGTTCTAAACACAGGGCTAGGATCTCTTGGAGCAAAAGGAATTCCTGAATGAAGTGGGTCTCAATTCCTTCCCCCTTACAAAATTTGCTAGAATTTCTTTTCTTTCTTCTTCTAGAAATTCTATTGATTTTAAAATAAATAAACACAGTCAGTTACAATTAACATAATCTCTTATGATTGTTTGATTAGGCAGCATGGTGCAGGGAAGTCATCAGTCAGGCTAGTAAATATACAAATATCTAACAAAAATAATTCTTGCTTGTTAGTTAAGCCTGTGTTCATCGTCCTCTAATTTAGAGATCGTGCAAATCTGCAGTGACTTGCAGGCCTAGCCACTGCTTTAAGGGCTGATGGAAAGAAGTTTTTTTTTAAATCCCATCCATTCACTAGAACAAACCAGTCTTGATGGGGAACCAAGAGAGAAAAATTACAGTGTGTGCAGATACTCCTCTGATCCAGCCCCCTGGAGTGATCTGTTCTGTAGTGTTGCCATAGAAAATGGAAAGGAAGCCTCCAATTAGGGACGAGGTCACATTTAAGCAGAGATATTATGTAAATATCAGCCAACCAGCACCCTGCAAAAAAAAA
>VWYE01016420.1:452475-518557 GCA_013398995.1 Alaudala cheleensis | reverse complement strand
CCTCCCGCGGCCCCGCCCCGCGCCCGCCGCCTCCCGGGGTGCTCGGCAGCGCGGTGGTGCCGGGGTGGTGCTGCTGGGATTCCGCCGTGGTTCCGCCGTGGTTCCGCCGCGGGGCTGCGGCTCCGGGACAGCTGCCCCGCACCGGGCCGGGCGCTGTGCGCCCTGCGGGGAGCGGGTCCTCTCGCTCGGTCCCTGCTTCAGCAGGTGCGGGCATGTCCGGCACAGTGCCGAGGAGGATGGACTCACTGAATTTTTTATGTCACACAAGAATTAGACACGGAGTTGTCAGATCAACTCAGCTGCCGGGCGCCTGTAAATCCTGATGCCATTTAAAAGTCCGTTCTTTTGTCAGAATGGAAGAGAGTATCAGCTTGGAGCTCCCGGGCCCAGGCTTTGCTGTGGATTTCAAGCCAGAGTGACTCCTCTGTGCCGATGTACATAAGTTGTGAATGCACCTTTACTAAAATGCTGTTCATTATTATATTTCTGTCGATCCAGATTCAGTGATGACCCAGTGAATGCAGGAGCAATGTGTAAGCCAAGTGCCAAGACCTCGGGGAGTGGGAAAGGTGATAACTGGCTCAGTGTTAGGTTCATGGCTTATGCAGTATTTGTTTAAATTGGCCCCAAATCAAGGAGAAAATAAACAAGTTTACCACTTCATTTGTTTTGTTTTTGTTGCTGCTGGTAGTGCTAGGTTTGTACTTAGTTTAAAAAGACAAGATGGCTATGGGAAAACAGATTTGAAACAGGAGCCACAAAATACAAGAAATCTGCATCAGCCTCAGAACATGCTCAAAGAAGTAGGTTGATGGAGTTCAGCAGAGAAACAGCTCAGGGCAGCATCACAGGCACAGAAATCTAAAAAGGGAACACTTCAGTATTGTGGATAAAGCTAACTCTATTGACGGCCACACTAAATGATTAAAATCCAAATTGGAATGCACATTTTAACAGTCAAGGCAATTAAACAGAAACACCTTTTGAGACTAAAAGGAATATGCATTGCTGGACAATGTGAAGCAACATTCAAATCTCTTTCCAAAGGGAGGCATTTCAAACAAGACCTAAATGAATTCTTGTAGCCGGAACAACGCCAAAAGTTCCTTCTCTGTAGAGAAAATGCTGCTTTTGATTTTAAAATCAATACAAATTGAATGTCCCAGTTGGTGTATTTACTTCGTATGCTTAATTTGTTCCATTTTCTAAGAAAATTTCAGGTATAAATGTTTGATACTTAGGCTTTTTAAAAATGCCAACACATTTATTAGTGGCTGTGTTCCAAGTCTGGATTAATGAAACCAGAATAAGCAGCTTGTTGTGCTTTAGCTGCTATCTAACTGTTCTTCATAAGAGTAGGAATCTGAGGCCTTAGTTCTGGCCCTGGTCAAGGAGAGAGGAAATTGAAGCTCATAAATAATACATGCATGGCGTTTTATTAGTGTTATGTCCTGTGCAAGGATGCAGTGTTGTGTTCTGAAAAAAGGCAGGATGTTCTATATAGGATTTGCTTGCCATGGGTTGGTGCATAGGGTTGTTACATGCAAAATATTTTCTTATTAAATAATTTTTACTTGAAAGCACTTGAAAATAAAGAAGAAATTAGAGTTTATTTCTTAGCTAGCACTTGGTGTCTCAGTATTTTTTATTAATAGAAGTGTTTAAGCTTTTATTTTTTTAACTAACATAAACTTGATTTCATTTTAAAGTAAGGTGTTGATCTTGTCTGCATAGAGTCAAAAACACTATCTTCCTTTCAGGCATGGTTCTATAACCTGCTGTTCCATTCAGCTGGAGAGCAACCATCTCTTCATGAATCCTAAAGCATTCTTTTGAGAGCTTGGAGTTTGATATCCACTCATATCTAGAAGCTGAGGGACCCACTGCACTGCGCAGATTTACTGTAAAAATCGTCCTATCCCCAAAGAACTACTGCTGTTAGTGGTCATGGAATAGCCAAGCAAAAGTAAAGGTTTATAATCTGGCCTGGTTTTCGTTTGCCTGTTTATTTACAGCAGTGTTGTTTGTATCTTACTGGAAGAAACCTGCTGAGTAAAGCCCAAGTTCACACTGGAATTCAGTGGGCCAGCCAAAAATTAATCCTGATTTATCCTGGTAACTGTGGTGTCCCTGCTGTTGTGGGAAGCTTCTTAACAGCCCAAACAGAGTGTGAAGCTGTGAAATACAGAAGAAGTCTGCAAAGGAAAAGAAACATTTTGCCCAGCTATAAGCTGATTTGTTACTGCTGTTTGGCCCATGTGTTACCAGCTTCCTACCTCTGCTATTAGTGATGGTAAAGCAGACTGAAGTATTGAATCTGAAGAGTGATCTGTGAGACATCAGCAAGAAAATATTCAGCTCTGTTCTGAATTCCTTAAAAATCAATGCAAATTCTTCATTTAGTTCAGGAGGAATAAAACTGACTCTCTGAAGCAACATTTTAAAATGCCCTAAAAACCTTTTAGTAACTTTACAACTATGCAAATTAGAATTAGAATCAGAAGCACTTTGACTTTATTGTATTCATGTTGCAGGAACTATATTAAGTAGAAAGCAAAATAAAATTTCAAGGACAGGTCATATTGAAAAGTTAATTCATTTTTAATATTGATATTCTCATTTTAAAAGCTTTAAGCCTGCAGACTAGCAGAAGAATATCAGGCTACTTGCTCTAAATTTACCTTTTAATGCTAATAAAAATCTCTTGTAAACAGAGGTGGTCCTCCTGTTCAGTTAAAACTCAAAGCTTGAGGAGTTTTTAAAGCATCAGTTCTTCTTGTAAGGCCTTAAAGTTTTACATTATTTTATTAAAAAAATCCTAGAGCACATTTGGAAACTGATTTATACAGAAGGGGCCAGACTATTCGCTGCTGTAAATATAAAAACAATGCATTGATTATTTTTATTATTGTTGTTATTATTGTTAATATTATCAATATTGTTGTTTAGAAATCAGAAATACACAAAGAACAAGAGTTTTTTAAACAGTATGTTTTTTTTCCCATTGAAATGCAGCCATCTGCAGGCAGTTATATAATAGTGCATAGCAACAGTACAATTATGTACAATATATGGCTATAATTAAAACTTCTTACAGCACTGATTATTGTGAATGTTAATACTGCTCTGGACAAGCAAGAGAGAATTTCTGTTAGGGGGAACTTTAAGTTGACTGACTATAATTATACACTTTAAAGGATTTGGATGTGATCTTTTATGGGAATGATTTTTCTAGAAATGTTGGATTCAAGACATCTCCTTCAGAAAGCCTGGGAGATTTGGAGTCATTGAAATGGAATGAGGTTTGTTCTTCTAAGTTATTGTGGCATTGTGAAACTTGCAGTGGATTTTCATTTAAAACAGTCATGTTTTAACATTCATTTAAATTTTTTAAAAAAGACACTATTTTCAGATTCAAGCTTGCTGGGAAGAGCTGGCTTGATTTTCTGTAGCTGAGATGTGTTTTGCTTAGAGAGCTGGCTGCTACGTGTCTATGTATGGGATGCCTGGGCTCCCTCTCAGCATTGTGGGTGAATCTCTGGCAGGGCTACCTTGGCCCTGGAGAAGACACCAAAAAATAAATCCCCTACCACACTGCTGAATTTCAAACCACAGGATGTGTGTGTGCTGTACCAAAGGGGAAGTGGTGCTGTTGTGCACAGCTCAAGGTGGGACCATAAAGGTTTGGCCAAGGCCAGAACCTGCCCACACCTGCAAGAGTTGCATGTGCATTGTATTCCTTCTACATCACATAGTCAGAATCTAATCTTCTTTTACAAATGGTTAAAACACTGATGTGACAAGTTGCAGTGGATCTTCTTGGAGATGTTCTCTCTTCTTTCTCACACTATTGATGGGTTCTGCCTTAGGTGGGTGATGGTAAAATACCCAGAAATTGCATTTGTTACAAACTCGTGCTTTTAATAGGGAATAATTACCATGCATGGGGTCAAATAGCAGCCTAAGGAAGCAGACTGCAATTAAGAGTTGAAATATGTAGTTTAACAATCCTAAGTTGTGTTTCTGCATTGCACTGGATTGTACAATATTCCTTTCTTTTGTGTGTCAGCATGTGTTGAAGCAGACACGTGTGCACTTTTAATGTTTTCTTGCACCTGTTTAAGAGAAGTCACTTATTCTTTAATAGAGGGGGAAGAGTCTTCTGGGAATATACACCCTGAAATTAGGATTTATTATAGGCTTTATGTACAGCTGACTTGGTTAAAAAGCTGCCTTGCTGTGCAGTCACATATCAAATTAAAAATGACAATATAAATAGATGAAGTTAATGACTATGCTGTGGAATATGGGAATACAGCATTTGACTCATGTTAAAACAAAGGGAAAATCTGAAGATTCACAATATGTTAACCCATGTGTGATCAAAGATGCTGCTATAGAAGCAAGCACTAGTGCTCTGGATGGCAATTGATTTCTTGTGCTACACTACCTGCAGAGCCCTCTTTAATGCATGTGCTGAGATGATTAGCTGTAATAAGGAGAGGCTAGGGATTAAAAAGTGTAAAAATAACAGCCATTATACTTCTTAGAAGGAATTCTCTGAGGATGTGTGCCCGGGGCTCACTCACACTTGCTTTACTACATGATGTACTGAGATAGTCAGAGCTTTGTTGGGAAAAGGCTTCTAAATATGGCTGTTAAAATTGTGACATTTTGGTGGGCCGTTTTTTCTTTTCATGATTATTTTTCTTTGTTTTTAAGAATGAGTTGCTAAATGACCACCTTGACTTTCTGAAGACAAGATCTTATAATATTGTATATATTGATAATATAAGTTCATCAACACCTGGGTGGTAGCATCCGTCTTATAGAAACTTAATGTGCAAAGGAAAAAAGAAATGAAAATACCCTTTACTGATCTTCTAATTAATATCGAAATTTAATCATATTGAATATTTTAATACTGATACAGCAGTTTATGTGTTTAGAGCATACATGTACTTTCCTTGCATCTATGGATTCAGAACTGCAGGTTCAGGACATAATACAAGGTTATACATAATTTTGAAGAGTAGCAGCTATTTGGAAATAAATAAATGCCCTTTAAGATCTACCACAGCTTCTGTCATACACATTGATGTAAATCTTCAATTAGTATGCAAAATCTAGAAATACTTTACTGCTGTCATGCAAGGTCTTTATCTGAGGGGAATATTGAGAAATTCCCCTGGATGTGGCTTTCTTAGAGAATGAAAAAAGGTTGCTCTCATAAAGTTGACCTCTGAGAAGAAAAAAAGGGCGATAAATTCCTTCCCTTTTTCCTATTAAAAGAGAAAATTAACCAAAGATTTTATTATCTTTGGAAATCAGTGTGTAACTGAGCACAGATATTCAAGATCTGCTGTTTCTCACTTGCAAGCAGCTTTTGTCAAAGACAGAGTAGGGCTTTGAATACTGAATGTGGTCTTTCCTTCAGAGGTAGAAACAGGGTAAGACCAGTTGCTAACCAAAGGTACTGGAATCAGAGAGTATACCTTGTGAAGATGAAATGGGTCCTGTCATTACTCATCCCCAGAGATGCATTATCATAGTCAGTGAAGATACCACAACTTCTCCTGTACCATCATATTCTTGTAAATGCTCAGAAGCAAAATAGCTGAAATTGTTCCTTGCTATCCGATTTCTGGTGGTGCAGAACCTGGATGCTTTTGTATGTAACAGAGGTATATTTAATCTCTGTTAAGTATATTTAATTTCTGTTAAGTGACAGCTTAATGTGCAACAGAGGAAAAGGAAAACATTTCTCAAGTTTAAAAATTAATTGCATCAGATATAATTAATCTTATGGTAAGAAAAAAAAATCTATTAATTGCCCATATAATTTTGGTCTCCTTATACCACTTTAAAGGCAATTTCACCTAAATTCAATAAAATAGGCTGCAATAAGCAGAAAGTTCAGACAGGATTAATGACATTAGCTCTGTCTTTACAATGTTTGTCCTTAAGAAAGGTACCTAATTGATTATGGCATGAAAGTACACTGCTCAGAGACCAGTAACAACTTGAGTAATTAAGAGTGTGTAAACATAGACTTCTGTCCAAATAACATGGAGTGCACTTATATTTTCTTATGGCCCCCTTTTTTCTTTAGAAAAATAACTGGGACTAGAATAAAGCAGTTCGGTCAGAAGCAATATATGCTGGTGGAGATTGCCAGTACCATTTTGTGATGGAGGCTGGAGTCACATGGCAAATTATGTCTAAGAAAAAACAGGGATGAATGTCAAACAAATTTAATTAAACTGTGTAATTGCAGGCTCAGATAAACAGTAACATTTTGAAAGTGTTTTGAATGCTTCCATAATATGGCATTAAACATGCAACAGTTTGAACAAGGCTCTCAGTTGTTGTGTAGCCACAGTAATGTCATAGTGGGTTCAAACAGATCAAGTGGGAAGATGAGAGCAGAAGGTATCAGCAAATTAGGCTGTGAGAAGATACAGAGGATGTATAATGGAGGAAAGGGTGGTCAGCAACAGAGGTGACCCAGCTACTGAGATCCCACATCTCACACTGTATGAGCTGGTTGCTCACAGCCCAGGGGGCTCATGGCTGTGCTGCCCCCAGAGGCAGCGTGGTCATTCTCCATGCAGGCTCTCAAAGGCTGGCTCTAGCCACAGTACTTTGTAACATGGACTTTATCCTCTGTGGTGCTTCCCTTGGTGATGATTCATGATTTACTTCAAAAAGAGAGGGCTGCCAAGATGACAAATTTAGGCTGCAGATCCTGTGTGCAAATTAATTCTCTCTCTGTGCAGTCTTTCCAATTTCCCAAAGCTCATCTAAGGAGGCTGCAGGGCAAAAAGAAGCAAGGAGAACATTGTTCATACCCCAGAGCTCAGTGTATGAAATGTGTTTAATCTGGTAAACAAGGTAAAGCTCATAAAGTGCTGAAGGTGCTCAGAATTTCTGCATTATTTCCCTAGCTTATTTTTTATTTATTTAAGATGTCAGTACAAATGCGTTTGTAATATAGCCTGCCTGTCTCCTACAGAAGCCTTTCTTGTTCACAAGGAATGAGTTAGGTACAGTGTGTATAAAGCACTTTGTGGTGCCAGACATGAGGCAGTGTAAGGCAAAGAATTTCTCTGCTTCAAAAAAGAAATGTTCTCTTGCCTAAAGTGAAAATGAAACGGAACCTCCAAAGGCATTTTCTGTTCCTCATGTACCTATCAAAGGCTATAACAGTATTGAATTATTTAGGTAACTTTCCCTATTAGACTATGTTCTTTTAATCATTTCAAGTGGCGTGGGCCCTAACCACAAAAAGTCTTAGCATATTCTAAAGACTTTGAGAATTGCCCAAAGGAAAGATTTTAGGTGAGTTAGAAATTTATGGCCAAAAAACTTTTGTGAACCTCAAATTGCATTTTTATGAAATAATCCATTTAATCTTGATGGATGGGCTGGTTTTGGCTAGGGTAGAGATAACTTTCTTCACAGTGGCATGTGTGGGGCTGTGTTTTGGATTTGTGCTGAACAGAAGGTTGATAACACAGAGATGTTTTTGTTATTGCTGAGCAGGGCTTACACACTCTACTCTGGCAGGGAAGTTGGAGGTGAATGGGAGGCTGGGAGGAGACACAGCCAGGACAGGTGACCCAAACTGACAAATGGGATATTCCAGAGCATGTGACATCATGCTCAGTATATGAAATGGGGCAGGGAAGAAATAGGTAAGGGGGGATATTTGGAGTGATGGTGTTTGCCTTTGTTTGAGTTCCCAAATCACCATTACACATGTCCTGCTGTACTGGAGATGCCTGAGCACCTGCCTGCCCATGAGAAGCAGTGAATTAATTCCTCATTTTGCTCTGTTTGTGTGCACAGCTTTTGTTTTTGTTATACTGTCTTTATCTCAACTCATGAGTTTTCCAGCTTTTACCTTTCCAATTCACTTCCTGATCCTGCTGACTGGGGAAGTGAGCAAGCTGCTGCCTGGGGGTTGGTTGTTGGCTGGGGTGAAACCACAACATATAACTTTAAAAAAACTCCAAAACAATCCTCCCTGCCCCCTCTCACTCCACTAAAATGCTAGATTAGACAACTTAATGGAGTCTAGCTCAAGAATTAAATTGATACTTTTTTTTATCCTGAACCCCAAGAGCTTCTTGAAGATTTGTTTCTTATTCCCACTCTGCTATTGAAAGTTTTATCTTAAGACCAGATAACACCTTGATCATGTGTAAAGAGCAGATCTCTATTCATGAAGCTTAATTAATGCAATGATTCACATAAGTATGTCAACAAAACCACAAGAAATTAAAGGCAGACATATTACCAGCTTTCAAATTGCTAACTGTGAATATTGTCAAACATTGTGTTAGCAGAGTATTATGCTGATTGGATATCTAAATTTGGCTCCTACTAAATTAAGTCTCTGATCAGTAGTCTCAACTGTGTCCAGCAGAAAAACTTGTAAGGTTTTCTCACCAATCTTAGTGAGATTAACAGAGGTAGGAAGTAATAAAAGGAATATTCTAAATATCATACCTTTTAAAAGTTATATATTGCAACACGCAATTGGAATTGAGTACTTATCAATGTTCGGAAGTTCCTCAAACCTTGTTTAAAAGAAGAGTGATTCACAAAGTGTGGTAATCTGAAGAATAAAGAAATGTTGATAAAAATCTCAAAGTTGGATGAAATGTTGATACATCTTGTTGATACATCCAAACTATCTTGTTCTCTATTACTCTCTATAGCACTATTACTAATACCTGGATACCCCTTATAGCAGTTTGTACTCCCTTCTCTTAATAAAACCCCTCTGGTGGTTGCACAGATGGCCTGCTACAGTGTTCTTGTAAAGTTTGAATATCTAATCTAAATCTCATATACTGCAAGTTATTACTTCCTGTTCTAACCCCTTTGAGTACTAAAAACATTCTCTTTGCAAAACATTTTGCATATTTTGAGGTATCTTCTTTGCCAAGGCTAAAAGACTAATTTCCCCCCCTTTTTTCCTAAATTCCATCTAGGTTTTTGACTCACTGCTCTCCACTAGACTTTTTCCACGTGATTTGCCCCTTTCCAAAGTGTGGACCTGGATTTTGAATTGTGCCAGCCATGACCTCACAATCCTGAGTAGTGAAGGGATTACCTCCTGTATGCCTTGCATGCTGCAATGGCACTTGCTTTTATCTGAAATAGAATGACATTCCTGATTTATCATTTTTTAATCTTCTGTAATCCCTCATGTACTATACACAGCCAGTTATTCTTCATCTTTCTTTGGCTTCTTGATCCATCCTGTTATTGACCTATCCTAGATCACAGATTAGCTCTGTAATATTTAACATACTGTATTAAATTCTTGGGTGGTTTGGGGTTTTTTTCCCCCCAACCTATTTGAATCATTAGAATGATAAAATAAGTGAAGAACTGTAGCAGATTGCCTTTGAAAATCAGGAGTCATTTTATTTAATCTTTCCTGGATCAATTACAATAAGGTGGATCCTGAATTAGGATAGGGAGAGAAGTATTAGAGAAATGAGTTTGAATCTCCTCCAGTACAGTTTTTATAATCATAGAATGATTTTTTTCAATAGTTTCCTTTGCAGTTTACAAAGCAGGAGACTGACTGAAGACAACTGTCAGTTGTGGGAAATGTCATAATTTGTTTGTTTTAAGATGTGTTGATAAATTCTAATTCCATTCAGAAAACTAGGTTATCTCCTTCAGTGAAATGTACCTATGAATTCTGAATTCAATACACAATATAATGGTATCTTCTGATTAGTATGTTGGGGAAAACAGGGAAATGGAAACAGGGAACTGCAGATTTTGCCATATGATGAAAATATGCTGGCATTCCTTTTCATGAAAGCCAGAATGACATGATTTATTTGTTCATCAGGAGCAGTATTTCTAGGAAGTGTATCTCAAAAGTGTATCTCTTGCTGTACCTGTGGCTGATGCAAGTGCATTATAAATGCATTTATCAGTGGAGAGGAACAAATGGTCTGTACTAAAAGCCAGATACTGTTCTGCATAGCTGTTTGGTTTGGGGGGTTTTGGTGGCTTTTTTTGTGGGGGGAGAAGGAGGTAGGAAAAAATACTACCATAGCCTTTAATGTCAAATTCTGTATTCTTACTGTGAACAATCTAAATGGGGACAGGTGTAAGTACAAGTAACTAACCTTAACTAAGAACATGAAGTTAATTTTTAGATGGGTTTTTGCTAGTGTTTAATATCTTACAAATTTTGTAATGTTTTGTAATACCTGAAGTGTTTGTGTGTCCACAAGCATGGATGGCCTTTTCTTCAAATATATCATTTTGCCTAAAAAGCAATAGTAACTTTTGCTACATTTTTGCCTTATTTAACAAATTGTAAAGTCCTTCAGAAGGGCAGTTAAGTAGTAACTATAGAAAAGGGCAAATGTGTGGCATTAGTCAAGGCAGCAATTCAGTCCTGATCCCAGACACCCTATGGGAAGGACTCATGTTGGAGAAGTTCATGGAGGACTGTCTCCTGCAGGAAGGACCCCGCACACAACGTAAGTTTCTACCATCTAAAATAATAGTAAATGCTTTAAAGAATGAAGAGTTTTATTGCCACCTGGCGGGAGTCTTGTGTGTAACACGTACTATTGCAGACTGATTTTGAAATATCTCAAGCTGACCAGCATCATCCTGCAAGAATACAGTCTAACTAATCTGGCATCATGAGAATGATTAGATGATTGTAGATGCTAAGAAAAAACAGCATTATTAAAGAGCTGCAATCTGTCCCTACACTCCTTTTAATGTCAGGTAAAGGCACTGTTCAGTTACTAAATTCCTGTTCTTTTGATGTTACTGGCATGTATAAATAAAGTCTGAACAAGCTTTTAAATGTGAAATACAGTGGAAAAATACCATTTTCATATTACATATGAAATATAACAGAAAAATTGTATTTAAAAGCTTTTGGGAAGATAGCCTAATGGACAAAGAACAGAGGTTTAAATATGCATTTTAAATTGACTGAACCCTTTATTATTTTATGTGACTGAAAATGAAATATGTGAACTTTGCAGATAATAATTCTGATATTCTCCATTTAATAATTCCTTAACACAACAGAAGGAGGGGATGCCATCCAGAGGGACCTAGGCAAGCCTGAGAAGTGGGTCCAGCAGAATACCATAAGCTCAACAATCCAAGTGCAAGGTGCTGCACTATACATGGGGCCAGGGCAATCCCTGCCACGAGTCAAGACTGGGAGAATTCATTGAAGGAACCCTGTCAGAGAAGGACTTGGGGATTCTGGTGGACCAAAACCTGGACATACCACAGCAGTGTGCATTTGCACCCCAGAAGGCCAAACCTGTCCTGCATCAAAAGGGGCACAGGGAAGTGATTTCTCCCCTCTCTACTCTGCCCTTGAGAGACCCCACGTGGAGTGTCGTGTCCAGCTCTGCAGCCCCCAAAACAAGAAGGGCAATGGACCTGTTAGAGCAGATCCAGAGCAAGTCACAAAGAAGGCTAGAGCACCTCTAGTGCAGACAGGCTGAGAGTTGGGGATGTTCTGCCTGGACAAGGCTCTGAGTAGACCTTGCACCACCTTCCAGTATCCAAAGGGAGCGTAACAAAAACACAGAGAGAAACTTTTTATACAGGCCAACAGTGATAGGACAAGGGGGAACAGTTTGAAACTGAAAGAGGGCAGGTAGATATTAGACAGAAATTCTTTACTCAGAGGCTGGTGAGGCACTAGAAGAGGCTGCCCATCCAGTCTGGCCTTGAACACTTCCAGGGATGGGGCTCTGGGCAGCCTGGTCTAGTGGGTGGCATCCCTGCCCATTGCAGGGGCATTTGAACTTCATGATCTGTAATGTCCCTTCTGAGACATTAAAGGCATTATGACTTTTATGAGTGTGCAAAGAAAATTCACCTTATGTGAACATGGAATGTTAGGAAATGGTAACCACAGCAAGTCCTGCTTTCTGACTAAACCCCCAAAGCCACAATATGATAGAATTTGATCTGATATGACTAATAGCATATATTTCCTGTCAGAAATTAAATTTTCAATGTGACAGTTTTGCACATTTTTGAAACCTAAATTAAATTCTGCATAATCTCTAGTACAGAATTATTTTGCATTAAACATGCCTAAAACTGAGATACAGCAAGGCAGTTCTTCAGTCAGCAATTCATATCTAAAATTTTGTGGTTGAAGAATATGTCCATGTTTGGTGCTATGTAGCAGGTAGAATTCTAGGAGGGACAGAAAGTAGTTTATAGAAAAAAAGCTTCCAGGGTCTTTTGCGAAGTATTGACAGTTTATATTTGCCATGTGAACTTGTCTGAAAAAGGAATGCTCATCTCTATTTGTCCAAAGTAAGCCCAAGATTACTTCCTTCTGAAATGCGTGAATATGCTTACAGCTTTAATTCTGAATAGTCAAAGATTTAATTAGATAATTCTAAATTCTCTTTTACTACCAAATTGCAATTTAACACTGCCAACCATATTAATATATAATATTTCCTACTAAATTACTTTCTATAATTATATCCTCCACTTTTTCCTCCTGCAATTTTGGAGAAACCAAACAGAAAAATCTTTGCTTTAGAGTTTTTTTCCTGCCCCTAATTCATGCAAATTGTTCTGTAGAAGAGAGAAGGGAAATAGTCACTTCAATTTACTTGGCTGAAGAAAATATATGTGATATATTGATGTCAGTTGTTAACTACTGAAGTTAATTCATAGCTATAGTAGGGTCAGGGTTTGAAGAATCTGTACATTTTACAGCAGTTCTTACAGAAACTGTTGCATCACTGCCTTCTGATTTTTATCTTTCATACAAAGTCCAGTTCAAGGCTTCAGAATATAAAAGCAACCTCTTGCAGTTGGGAATGCTGAAAATTACCTGAACCTGTCACCAAATGTATCAAACGATTCATGGAGTTTTTGATAAACAAAAACGGCATAGGAATGAAAAATCTTTAAATTCTTTATTTGGTATGGCTGAAAGAATGCTTTTAGGTTCCTGGTTTCCTGTTCATGTTTTGCATGCTTAATGCAATGTGTCAAACAGCCAAACAAAGGCATACACGTGTCCCCTCATCCTGGTAACTGTATGAACACATTAAGTTCTTCATGCTCTGCCTTGGATCCACTGCATTGTCTCATCCAGTCACACTAGAGGTCACTGTGAGCAAAAGATTAAGCTTGAAAAGGCAAGAACACTGATGGAAAAATTTACAGGCTGAAATCTGTGGCATACCTTCCATTTTGAAAGGTTGAAATCTGTGTTATATATATTATTTAAGGGAGGCCATGGTTCTTAATGTAACCTCATTTACTGACAAACTACTTACAGTTGAAGAAGGTACTCCTATCAAGAAATCCTTAGTGCTTGAATATGTCCAGTTCAATTTTAGACCAAATTTAACCTTTGGCAACACCAAACTCATTCATGATAAGAGTTCCAGACTTTGTTGCTACTTGCTGCTGGTTTTTTCACATATAAAATTTAAGGTACTATTCTTTCCCCCTAGGAAAACTGCCCTGCCTTCTCTAGACAGTAGCAGAACAGTACAACTTTGATTCAGGTGCTGCTTCCAGAGTTAAGCAAGCTAAGTCCCATTTGTATTGTGGATTAGGAACAAAATCAGTAGTTGTGTCACAGTGAAGCTGTGAATGGAAGTCTAGAACATTCAAGGAACTGGAAGAGGAGTGCACTCCCCTTTACCTGTTCCAGGAAATGTATCCAACCCAGGGCTTACCTCCCAATAGCTGCTGTGTCAGACCTCCACAGTCTCACTGGCATATGGTTGTACCTGTGCCCAGTTTTAAAAACATTTCCTCTTTCCCAGTGCATGGCCATGATTAGAAAAGATGGCTGAGCAGGAAGTCCGAAACTGAACATCTGGTGCCACATAAGTGACCCATGGCTTCCTTTAGTGTAGGTTTTGATTTGAAAAGGAAAATGTTAACCCTTTCCTCATGCCTGAGAGAGCTAATGGGAAAATGAGAGTGATGCTTTTCTAAATAAAGCAGTGATGATGAACAATACTTTTGTGCTGCCACCCACAGTATTTGGCACAAGGACAGTGGAATAAAGAGATTAAAAGAGCAGTGGACAGGGAATGATGCTCACATTACCCTACATACTTTACTGCATGGAGACAGTACTTATGCAGAAGCTACTCCAACCCTGAGGTAACAGACAAATTTAAGATGCAGATCTGGGAAGAAGAGTCTCCATCATCATCTTCACAAAACTCCTCAGTTCCTATTTTTGTGCTTTTTGTGCCCACTTCTTGTGCTTTTCCTTCTGTTTCCTCCCACCCTCGCCTTCTATGAATTCTTTCTACTGTATGTCCATCCAAATGGCACTAACATCTTAGTTGTTCACATCAAATTGTTGATTCTCTGGATTGTGTGTCCCTTGTCTCAGTATGCTTTAAGTATTGTGCTCTTTCTGACAGAAAATACCTCCCACTTTAAATTACACACTGCTTTAAAAAAATAAAACTAAAAATAAATCTGTTTTCATGGTCCGTAGTCTAATGAAACAATACTACCCAGATGCTCATGAGGGATGCTATAACTTACGGTGATGTAATGCTTCCTTCAATTAAATTATACTGTTAAAATGTGTGTAACAGAGTAAACAACAAAACCTATTATTTTGAAATAACAGCTCTTGTCTTAATTGGTAAGGTGTGGCAAGAAGAGATTGTTTCTGAGACAGGTTTTAGGACAGTTTACTTAGCCTCACTTCAGACATTTTCATTCCCATAATATACTTCCTTTCATAACTACTGATGAGGCATATGGCATTTTTCTATGAATTTTTTGGCTCTTCTTACTCTCACAAGAGCACTGCTGACAAGGTTTTTGCTAGGATTAACATATTCCAAAACCATCCAGAGTAACTATGCCAAATCTGAGTATACCATGGACTAAAGAAATTCATGTTCAGAGGTGTTGTGAAAAACGCATGGAGCTGAAGGCTATTGATTGGAATGAATCACACTTCATGCAGGTCTGTTTTCTTAGATATCTTCACTGCTTTCTCTCTTCCTTTTAGGAAGAGTGATTAGTGCTTCCTCTGGACTGATGAGAAACTACTTGTCTGCCACCAATGCTGTAAGCATGACTTCATTTCAGTAATATAGGTAAATCAGTTCAAGTTGAAGGATTTAATAATAAAATGTATTTAAATGTTGCTTAGCATAATCTTTTGCTGTTACAAATTAATTTTCTAGAAGACAGACTTAAACATTTCAATCCTAAACACATGCCTAGATACAGGAATACAAATTTCAAAATAGAATGTGAAAATCTCAGTTTACATTACATGCAGTTTAACAGAAGCAACATATGAGTTGCTCAGATTATTAGACATTCCAAGTATATTTCTATAACTTATTTATGATTATATGGAAAAGCTGTTTATTTCAGCCTGTGTCTCAGTACTGCACCTCAGGTGTTCAGACAGCCATTTCTATTACATTTCATCATCTCAAGTAAAAAATGTTTATAGAAATCAGCTTAAGTCCAATATCACTCTGTAAACCTTCAAAATACTTGTAAAAGGATTATCGATTCTCTAATACAGAAAGTATGGCTTTTTCGTTTTGTTCTTGTTGCAACAAGGTTTTTTTGGGTATTTTTAATCTGGGCTGACAGCAACCCCATGCAGTTAAACAAGTGTCCAGTTCTGGACTCCCTTCATGCAAGGACTGTGGAGGCACTGGAGTCAGTCCAACAAAGGCCACTAAGATGATGAATGGGCTGGAGCATCTCTCCTGTGAGGAAAAGCCAAAAGACCTGGGCCTGCTGTCAGAGACTGAAATGTTATGGTTAATGGCTGAAACTTTGTTCTGAAGGAGTTTTGTCCATTATGGGAATGCTGCATAAAGCAGCTGTGACCACTGAAGCCCACCCCACCGTGAATATGTCTCCTGAGTGCAACCTTGGACTGTGGGTTAAGCCTCCGAAGAGAACTTAAGATAAGGTGACAATATTGCTCAATCATCTCAGGCCTAAGGAAAAACAAACAAGGATGAGGGAGAAGAATGCATCCACAAGATAGCCAAACCCAGCAGCTGTCCTAAAAATCATCCCTGGCTGGGATTGGGTTGGGGAGGCCATAGCCCACAGGCTCATCTGCTGAGGCCAGGTTTGTACAGTTGTCCCCCAACTAAAGAGGAACGAGGAGAGTTTTGGGTGTGTGGCCTAACCTCTGGCCAGTGTCAGAGACACTGAACACCCACCCTCCCTCACACAAACTGGCTCAGCTGTAAAATCCCCACCCTGGGAAGGCCACATCCACGGGGCATTCACATGAGAGGCAGCTGAGGGGGTGTCATAATCATCCATCAAAGACCCCAAAGTGCTCCCCAGATTGATTCCTGAGGCCTTGCAGCAGAGCACTGCATGTGATGCAAAAGGATGCAACAGATCCAGAGTCTGCTGCACAACTGTGTCAAAATGTCCCCCCACCCCCATCAGGGAGATATCTGGGCATTCCCACCTGGCACAAATGTATATCAATCCATTGAACCCTATGTTTTTGTGGGACCCTCACCACCAAGAAAACCAGATGGAGAGGATCAACAGGACTCCACTGGGATCCACAGTGTGATGTGGATAACACACAGATGGATGATATTTTCTGCTTAATCTGTCTCTGTCATTATCTTTCTCTCCCCCCACCTCTTTTTTCTTTTTCTTTCCTTCTCTTTTCTCTCATTTATTGTTAAATAAAATCCATACTGCTGACTTTGGCATATGGTCACATTTGCACCTTAAGTTGGGCAGAGGCATCTCATTCTAAAAATTGTAAGGACCTGATCATAACATCTGTTCAGCCTGGAGAAGAGAAGGCTCAGAGGGATCTATCAATGCACACAAAGACCTGAAGGGAGAATGCAAACAGGATGGAGGTAGGATCTTTGCAGTGGTCCAGTTAGTCACAGGATCAGAGGCAGTGGACACAAACTGGAACACAGGAGGTTCCCTCTGAACATCAGGAAGCACTTTTTTTACTCGGAGGGTGACTGAGCACTGGCACAGGTTGCCCACGAAGGTGATGGAGCCTCCATCCTTAGAGATATCCTTAAAGCCATCTGGACATGGTACTGGGTGCAACCAGCCCTAGGTGGCCCTGAATGAGCAGGAGGGAAGAGCAGCTGACCTCAGGATGTCCCTTCCAACCTCAACCATTCTACTGATGCCATGAGTCATAACTGAAATTTAAATAGGTGTTGTGCCATGTTATTACAGTACTTCCATGTGTCTTCTCTGTAGCTGTAACAATTTGCAACTGTGATAATCCCAGGTGGGAACTCATCATTTGTGATAAAATAATGCCAAAGCAAAATCAGTGGAATTGATAATGGAAGTTGTCAACATGTCTGAGTTTGGTTTACTCTCACTAATGTTATCAGTATTTATATAACACATGTGAGTATATAAGGTGTGTGGCAATTCATTTACTGCAAAAGTTTAGTTGGCCTTAACTAAGGACCTGGTCAAATTCAGCAATGGCACTAATGGGCATCTTCAGTGTAGGATCAGACATAAGCAACTGAAGAATATTTTACGCCAAGCCTTGCTGTTATGAGGGCTAGTAGCCAGTGTGGCAATTTTACCCTTGAGCTAAACTCCTTTGGAATGGTTTCTGCCATGTATGACTCTGCCTGTGCTAGAAAGCAGCAGGGGAGGCTTTATTTTACACTTCCTTTTTAGTTACTTTTCCAGCTACCACCCTCATTTCCACCTGTTCCCTAAGCATGTTACATCCGTTAAGCACACCCACTAAATATCAATTGTATAAAATAATATCTTGAAGGAAATGTGAAGAGCAGGGGGAGCAGATTGCAGAACTTTGTCATATCAGAGTTAAGTCATACTGTCAGTCTAGGGAAACAACAGGTAACATGGCTGGCACTGCACATTCCTGATGAAACCACATTACACTCAAACTACAAGTGATCTTCTTAAATGTAAGGTTTTTTTTTTAATTTAAGTTTAAGTAAACAGAAGTTGAGAAGTTTGTTTAAAGTTGTTCTGTGGGGAAAAAAAAAGTGTTATGCCTTCCGAGGCAAGAAAATAATGACACTGGGGACCACATTTAGGTGTGGAGATTAAAAAAATAACTCAACAGGTAGTGATCAAGAAGATTTAACTAACATTTTAAAAAAAAGAAGCTCCCCATGATCTGCTACAAACTTGGAACTTGTGAAAATCAACTAAGTAACTTATATGAATGACTGAAGTTTAAATTTAATCCCCTACTTTGAATTTACAGCTTGTTTGACTGAAGTTTTAATTAGAAACTATTCAAAGTACCATATAGGGACTGTGACTTACTTAAAGAGCTCAAAAATAAAAATTATTTCTAAAAAGTACTAAGTTCACAATCAAAACAACAGCAGCACTTACACGTAAGTTTACAGTTCGCTTTCTGCCCAGAAGCCTTCCACATATGTGGCAGAAATGCTAGCAGATGGAGTAGCAGTAAATCAGAGGGCATTAAAAAAAAAATCAGTTCCTGGGTTACCGCCCTTTTTTCCCATTCCCTTCGCTCCAGCAGCGAGAAACCCCGCGCTAGGGGGAAGCTCCGGAGCAGCAGCGGGGTTGGCTCACACCGGCCCTGCCGCCGCTCCAGCGGGGCCGTACCCCAGCCCAGCCTCCGCCCGCCACCGCCATGTTGCAGCTGCCCAGGCCCGCCCCCGCACTGACAGCGGTGGGGTGGGCGGCCATGCCCTTGCCCGGTGCCACTGCGCGGGGCACGGCCGCACAGGGCGTTACCGCCGCTACTGCCGCCCTGCTGCCGCCCGGCCTCCCTACTGCCCGCCGGCCCTGCGCGACCGCCTCCGGCTGCCGGCCCCGCCCGGGCCTCGCCACAGCCCTCCCCGAGAGCGGAGGGCGGGCGGTGAGTGGCAGCGGAGAGGGGAGGGAGCCGCGGCCGATGGGCGGGGCAGCACCGCCCCACAGGGCTGCGGGCTGCCGGCGGAGCCCCAGTCGGCGTCCGGCCGCCTCCGGAGCCGCGGAGGTTTGTTGTCGGGGGTGTGCGGTGCTGACTTCGCCCGGCCGGGCTCGGTGAGCGTCTGGGGCGGGACTCCGCGCAGGATGGCCCGAGCTGCCGGCCCCCTCGCGCCCCCCGCTGGGGCTCCCTGGCCTTCCGGAGAGGCCGCCCGGGCGCTCTCGGACCCCGCGGGGAGCGAGGCCGAGCGAACACCGGCTGGGAGCGGCTGGCGGCGGTGGGTGCGGGGTCAGCGCCGTGAGCGCAGAGTCACCGCCCGCGGGCTTGCGAACCACCCGGAGGAAAAGTTGGTGGTGCCCTTTGTAGGAAAACGCAGAGTGACTTTCGGGACGGGAAGGTTTTTGCGAGCTGGCTGACAGCGAGGTGAGCTCCTGCTCACGGCTGTGCCGGAGGGGCGCCGGCGCTGCCCGTTCTGGAAGGAGTCGGACACGTCCGTGCCGCGCATCCCCCGCGGGGCGCCTCGGGCGCGGCCTGGCTGCGCTCGCCGTCCCCCTCACAAAGCGCTAAGGTCAAGTTAAAACTGGAGGCGCAGTAACTTTTGTGATTGTATAATGGTTAAAAATACTCATACGGGTTTACTGGGAAGGTATTTTAATCTCTGTGTTTTCCGAGGACTGTTTGAAGGTTGAACTGAACTGTGTTGGTTTATTTATAACTTTATGTAGAAACATAATACAGAAACGTATTTACTTGTATCAGTAAAATAATTTTTGGTTTAGCGAAGTTTAATTTTGGCAGCCAAGTTGTCACATTACAAGTACTATGTTTGGCTGTGGTGACATTTCTAGTACTCTTAGCATCCTGTCGTGATTTTAGCGTCCTTTGAGTGGGAAAAAGTTCTTGGTTAACTGGTGTCTGTGGTTTTGGCTATACTACTTCCATCTTTACAAAGACATCTTCATGTCGGTGGTCTGAATTAATTCTGTATTTTTACAGAATTAAAGAATATTATTTACTGCCAGAAATATTCTACAGTGCTTCTTGCAAATTGCTTAACTTCAGGGAAATTGTTCTTAGGCAGCAAGAGTTACTATGTGTTATGCTGTGGTAGTATATGCATACTATATATACAATATATGCTACTTTTGTCTTGTGAAAGCTAAACTCTAGGTAGGCATTTTTATGCAAGTTTACTTATTTAAGGAACTTTTTACTACAGAGCTGAGATCTCCTCTTATTTTTGACAGGGCTTATAGTTTAAAGGCTCTCTTGTGTAAGGCCTTTGCCTCCCTGCCATCTATGAGTTGTTGGTTTTTTTTTTAGATGGGACATAAAGGTATTTAAACTAAGCTTATTTTGAATCATGGGCATTTAAGTTGGTAATGTCTAAAACCAGCATCCTTGGTGGTGTTCCTCCTCTGGTTTTGTATGCAGAGTTCAACATCTCCTCCTCCTTTGCCTTCTTATCATTATTGTCTTTCTCTGCCTCCTGATTAGGTGATGACAGTTAACCAGGCCTTTGATATGAAATGAATTTTTCTATTGCTATAGACTCATCCATTAAAAGTTAGGGGCTAGTCTTTATTTCTAGCATGTATAAGCAGAACATTAAATTCAAAGAAGAAACTTACATGCATTATTTACAGGATTGATTATTAGTTTTACCTTTTGTTTACACTTGAAACCCAGTTATTTTTAGTTAGGAAAAAAGCAGACACTGTTCTGGCACAATGCTGTATATATAGTCAGACTCAGCTATAGGTGCTCATGTTTGGAATTACTGAAGAATGTATAAATAAATTTGAAGTTGCTATAAGCCTTCTTTTGCTGTTTTCTAGCATTTTTGTTTACCTAATTATACATTCCAATTTCAAATTTTTATTCAGTTTTACATTGTAACCCTGCTTTCTGATAATCATTATTTTCTTCTTTGGCAGCTAAAATGAATTCAGATCCTGATCCCACCTCAAGTCCCTCTCACCCCCAGCAGCATCTTGGAAGGTCCCAGCTAAATGCTGCTCCTGTAGACCACACTGAGAACAGTCAGAGACCTGGAACATCTTCAGCAGATCCTGCAACTTCTTCAGTTCCTGGCTACTCCCGTAGCAGGGAGAAAACAGAAAAAAAGGGTAAGTATGAAAGCAGTTCTTACACAAAATCAGCTTACATTAAACATTGGGAGATTATTGTGTGTATACTTACTCTAAACTGTTTAAAGACACTGTAAAGTAGGAAAATAAATTTCTCCAATTTCTTGTAACCTGTTGTTGTGGAAGAGTCTTTTCTACTTCAGCTTCCTTTGTGCATATTTTTGAGTTTTCATATATAATTTTTCAGGTTTGTACAAAGCAATAGGAAAGAACTTTATCTGAAAAATTGGCAGGGAGATTTAATTAAATTTAGCATATTAATGTTTCAATTTAATTTCTTTGGCTAGAACACATGCTATAACTATAGCTTTAATATGCATAAGATACTACTGTAATGTATACTGAGGGAATAATAAGGTGATACATGAAGCCAAAATTGAAGTTAATATTAGCAGTAAGATAAGAATTTGGATTTACAATCATGATACACTGTGAAAGGCAGAATGATGAGGTTCTTTTCCCACACTGTGAAACAATTGAATTTCAATTGGAAACTAATGGATTGAGAGAAAATTCATGTGGAAAATATAAAACCAAAAATACCTGGCTCCTGAGTGCCAGTTTTAATTCAGTTTGTAATCTAAGACTTGTGCAAGATGGTCTGGTGCTCCAGGTCTAGCAAATCTCCTGCTCTTTAACTTCCTTTAAACTTGGACTTTAGATTGTGAAACTGCTTATGTACATGCCCTTATATTCACAAATATTAGTCTCTCTATTGAAGGTAATAAGGCTTTCCAAGAGTTTAAAATTATTAAATGTGTGGCTATCTGTGTGGCATATACCAGATGCAGCTGAGCTCTGCATGTAGTTCAGGCCAATATTATGGCTGTGTCAGCATATCTGTTGTTTGCATCTAATTCAAAATTGACTGTTGGAACCTTCTGGGTGTTCCCTGTTCCCAATGAAGGAGAATTTTTTTTGGATACCTGACTTTTTACCATGCCTCAGTGTTCAGTACCAGTTTTGTCACCTAGCCCACCTCTCAAAAGAATTGAGAGATTATGGGGATTTGACACTTCTAACATTACCTACATGATTGCTAATTTAGAGTCAGTGCTATCAGACATGTTTTCTTTCTTCATTTTCCAGTTTCTCAGTATGCTTTAACAGGGAAAGAATAGTAACTATAACAGGATTATGGTATGAAGTTATCTTGGGCTTAGTCACACTATGATTTGAAAAAGCAATATATAACTTTCAGTTGTTGGTGCCCACATTCATGCAAGATTCTGGAAATCAACACAAGCTATTTAGTGGTGTTTTGCACATAGGTTCTGTCAGCTCTTCTTTTCTAGTTAATTTGGAGATTTTCTTACTCTACACAAATGTCAGACTTGTAAAATCACACTGATTTTTATCTCAGTACTCTTTACAGTCCTGTGTATTTGCTAGTGATCCATACCTATGCAGCATTGTTTTAGATGCTGTTTATTTGTGGTCCTATGAAAGAGGGCTTTTGAGCACCAATGTATTTCTCCTTTTCAGTTGTGACTCATTCCTAATTGCTTTAAATCTCTTCCCATTAAAATACTATGGGTGCCTGGTGCCACTGTCATTGCCCTTCCCATACCCTTCTTAACATACACACCTATTTAACACAGCAGAAGGAGCTACCATTGCCACAGTGTCCTTCTGGAGTCTCTAACAACCAAGATTTTAGTGGATTTAGACAGAAAAGGTCTTCAATAACACATCATAGAGTATTTTCTTACATGGCTGTTTTAGGGTTATGCCATTTGTCACAGTGCTAACAGTTTCTAGAATTAAAAACTTTATTAAAATAAAGGAAGTTTTGGTCATCAGAACTTAAAAATTGGCATTTTATTATGACTTTAGAAAGAAGTGCAAATAAAAATACAAATTCAAAGATGTACTTATGAAAACAAATACAAAAGAAACTGATACATCAAATAGAAAATTGTCACTTCAGAAATTCTCAAAATATTTGAACTGACAGAAAAGGTGTTCTTGGAATCACTAGAGCCCTTACTGATAAATAACGTTTGAGTTTCTCATAGGTCTAGGAAAACTGAAGGCTTTGGACTCTCAGCCAGGGCATGTTGTGGTTTGGTTGTATAAAGGGAAATATGCTCCGGACCAGTTGTTCTGGGAAGGGCTGCTGACTTCTTTCTTGGAAGATTAAGAAGTCAGGTAATTTTCAGTAGTCACTATGAACATGACTAACTCAGAGTGATGGAGAAGAGGACAGAAAAGAACAGCACACTGATACACAGGAAGCTGTCTCAAATCTTATTAAATATGTGAACACTCCTCTTTAATGATTACTTAAATATCTTCCTCAAATTTAAATTACTATTACAGATTGAAGTTTGTATAATTTTTAATAAATCAGCTATGATTTCTGTTTGAAAAGGGGAAATGTACTGAGTGTATCTCAATTATCTGGAAAGGCAGTTTCAGTTCAGGACTATTTACCCCACACCCATGTGCCCTTCCCCCACTGAAGGTCATTGGTATCCTGAGCTGCAATAGTTGAAACATTGCCCAACAGGTGGAAGGAGATCCTGCCCCTCCAGTCAGCCCTGGAGTGCTTCACCCAGTTCTGGACTACCCAGCACTTGAGAGACATGGAGAGAGTTCAGCAAAGGGCCACAGAGATGAGAATGAGCTGCAGCATCTCTCCTGTCAGGGACAGCTGAGAGAACTGGGGCTGTTCAGCCTGAGGGAGAGAAGGCTCAGGAGGCATCTATCAATGTGAATAAATAGCTGAAAGTCGGGTGTAAAAAGGATGGAGCCATGATCTTTCCAGTAGTCCCCAGCACAAGGACCAGAGGCAGCTGGCAGAAACAGTATCAGCATCAGTAAACACTTTTTTGTTTTTCCTGTGAGGGTGACTGAGCATTGGTACAGGTTGTCCAGGGAGTCTGCATCCTTTGAGATAACCAAAAACTATGTGGACACGGTCTTGGGCAGCCAACTTAGGTGGACTGCATGCGCAGAGGGCTTGGAACAGGTGACTTCCAGTGGTTCTTTCTAACCTCAACCATTTTACTAATTCTTGTAATATTCTTGACAACATATCTGTATTTATTATCTGTGCTTTTTCTTCCAGTTTTTGTTAATATACACTGTGTTTAAGGCTATAGCATCAAAGTGAATGTTAAGTAATTTGTTTCCTGGAAGCACACATCACATCATCTATTCTTGTAGCATTATCCATATCTTGTAGTGTAATGCAGCAAATTAATGAATGCCTTGGCTCTGACTCAGTAAAGCACTTCAACACACATATATCCTCAGAGGCACAGGTACTTCCTTTGGATCAAACTCTTACACTGCCATTTTTTTTCTTAGCAGATTTTCAGTCTCTGCTAATGTATCATTAGGTAGTGTTTATGTTATTCCTTGAATAATTTCTTTCACAATGGGAGGTAACAGTGCTTTGAAAATTTATTGAGCAAATTGAATCTGGATTTAATGAAAAAATAGTCAAACACTAGGATAATTTATAGATACAGGTGTTTTTTTCTGTTGAAAAAGAAAAGGAAGGTATTCCTACTTCTGCCCAAAACTCTTGCATTCTGCTTATGTATGGTTTTGGTTTTCCATTCCTTGCATTTGTAGGAATGGAGTGAATGTCAATACATTGGCTTTCATGTTTAAAAATAAATGAGAAAAAAAAGATTACTCTTTCAAGGATGTTCATGGACAGGGAGCTTATTAGTGAGCAAAGCATATACGCTACTAATTAGGGCTCCTGAAATTTTAAAGCCATGGAGTCATCAGTATCCATGTAAGCAAATTACAGGAGAGTTCATGTATAGCAGGGAAGACCAGTGTCTGCTTGCTAGTGAAGTATTTTGAGACAGTCTAAGACTCTAATCTGATAAGACACTGTTATGCCTTTCAGGTGCACAGGCCCCTCAGTTTCTGGTCCAGGTGCTACATACCCCTTTCTGGTTTCTGTGTTTCATCCACTCTGTAGAATCCTCTTCCTTCAGATACAGCCTGAAAGCAATGTGAAAGACAGCTTGGATGAGAGCTCTGGAGCTCCTAACGACAAATTCTCTAAGCTTAAAAAACATTATTCTTGCTAGAGAAACGATTTCCTCTACTTATAGAGCAGAGCTAGGAAAAAAGCACTCTCAACGTGGTGACTTAGTTTATCATCTGAGTATCTGTGGTGGTGCTGCTATTAATGTTTTTTGACAGAGATGCCTGAGTCTGCAGTCAAGATAAGTGCCCTGTATTGCTGAGTTAGACAGTAGATCTGTGTGTCCCAGGAGATGTTTTAATTCAGATGAAAGCAGAATTGAGAGAAACTTTTCGCAATACAGTGGTGATCAGATACTTGACTGTGGTGTCTGGAATCAAATAACTGCTTCAGTTCAGCCTCAGTGATAACTTGAACTGGATGACTCTCACCCCAGGTGAGCATTTATTGTGTGTGCTGCAGGTTATCTGGAAGAGTTACCATTTCTTCTAATGCTTAGGTATGTTCAAGCATGTCAAGTGTCCTTCTTAAAAATTGACTGTCTGCCAGTCAGCAGGTAAAAGAGGTCATGCTAGGATGCTGGAGAAACTGAGAAGATGGTAATTTTTCATATGTGCATGAAACAGATTATTACTGGTTTATTGCATCATTCATGCACGTTTGTTAGCCAGTAAGGTTGGAAAGGAGAAATTGCAGAGCTAAGTTGCAGTGCTTGAAGAAAGGTCTCTTTGGTTAAGGAACTAGTTGGGGTTTTTTGTCCATGGTTTTGCTGTAATCTCTTGTTCCATAATTGATAATACATGAGAAGGTGTTTGTACAGAGAGCTTTGCAGACAGAAATCAATTTCTTATATTTTGTTTGTAGGTACACAGAGTTCTGTGTGTACTTAAATTATGAGAGTTTTTTGTACCTCTAGGAAGAGAATTATTTTATTAATTGACTGACTTCAAATTTATAAACAGAAAAAAGTCTTTTAAACAGTTTACAGTGCATTGCAACAATTTACAACAGCGTGTCTCCAAGGTTCTACTAAATGATAGCTAACAAATAGTGAACCTTTTTAATTTACAAATTTTTTCCAAGTGTTACCCTCTTCCACTTAAGGATACAAAGAACCTTTGCTTCAAAGCTCTATTTTAGCACTTCTGTGTCTTTAGTTTTTGGCAGTTAACTATTACTAACTAACTCTTAAGGCAAAGTGAAATGTTTATGCAAAGCTTGAAAAAAATCTCAGAAAAACCTTTCATTATTTGAAGGGGAGGATTATGCCTTGAAGTATTAGTTACTTAAAAATTTATCTGTCAGTTTATTAATGCCCTTTCAAACTTTACCTTTAAATATTCTGGCTCCTAGAAAGCTCATTTGCCGGGTATTGATGTGGCAGAGAAAGGATTCTATCCAAACAAAAGTTAATGATTGCATTTTCTGATAAAATTTTGGGACATCATCATTGTTGGCAGAACAATGTAAATGGGCTCTTTGATGTCTGCTGCTATTGTCAGTAACATGCTGGTAGTTTTACCCTAAATGGGAGGAGGATTGAACACCCATTTATTTGAGGAAACATTCTCCATCTTTTCCTCTTTTGCCATTTGAAATACATAAATGGCTATTTTGGCTGATAACAAAGATACTGTTACCGCTATCAATTGTTTACATTCACATGATGAACCAGATTATGGAAGGTGCCCTAGCTCAGTCTTCATCCATTATTTTCCAGGTGGATCAATTTCCTAATCTGTTTATGATAACAAAGATTTCTAGCATAGTCCTAGGCTGCTGAAAGAAAGGAGGGTAGAAAGGGAAGAGCTATACTCAGTGAATTATGGAATGAAATGGGAGTGACCCTATAAATTCTTTGGTGCAAAGGACTTGACGTTCCTTTTGTGCAAATCTAAGAATTTAATCTAGTGGTTGGAATCTTTCAATTGTTTCCTTCAGAAGAGATCTAGTATGTGTGTTCCACTGTGCAAACAAACCCCTGTTACAGTATCAAGGAGAGACTTGTTGCTGGAGGGCCCCTCACAGCAGCAGCAGCAGCCCCACTTCATTGGGAAAGTTAAAAGGTGAGACTGGGAACAGTAAACTGGGAAGTAAACCTAATCCTTTGAAAAGTTAATTATTAGTAGTGCTTACTCCGGATTTGTGGATTTGCTAGAAAGTTGGAATGTTCCTTTTTAAGGGCCCCTCTGTTTTGACAGCTAATGAGCTGCTGGGGCATCAGTGTGGTGAATGCTCAGTTGCTGAAAGTGCAGAATTGCTGAAATTCCATGTGCTTTGTGCAGGTTGTAATGATAACTTTCTGTCTGCACCAACAAAAATATGTGGGCTTGGTGAGCTCTATGGTCTCAACTTCTCACATTTTTCATTGCTTTCTCCTTTTTTTTTTTTTCTGGTGGAAAGGGTTAATGTTGATGATTATCAACTAAGAAAGGACAAAATGCTGTTTTATTTTTAACTTTATGGTTTTGGAACTGCAGATTTGCAGATTTGGAACTGCATAGAAAAAGCAGCAGGACTGGCTCATTAGTTACATGTAAAATTATTTTAATGACTTTAAAAGATCATTGTACAGTAATAGCTATGCTAGAAAAATACAATTTTGAAGAATGGTTTTTCCTCCACTTTTTTTATAAATTTGTAGTCTATAATTCATGCTTTTTTTTTTTTTAATTGCTCTCCTGACCATTTACATTCATTTTGTGGGGGTGCAGAAGTTGTTCCCATTTCAATGTAACGCTATTTGATGACTTGGAGTTGTGGTGTGACTAAGACTATTACCATATCTACAAATGCATTGCTCCTCCCAGAGAAAGAAGAGTTGAGTCTTAGACTTGAACAGCTCTGTAAACAAATGTTATTCCCTTCTCTCCCATTGCTTTTATCATCTTTTTAAATAGAATACCTGCCAAAGTATGGTAGTACAAGAACTCTGAATTCTTCTTGGAACAAGTAGGACCATCTTAAGATCTGACCATGGAGGTTAAAAGCATAAAAGAAATACGTGCAATGTACTCTTAATTGTACCAAGCCCTTACTATGCAATTAAGAAAGGATTCAGCACCCATGGATGAGCACCTAAGCATCTAAAGTTAATGAAACATTTTTTCAAATCATTGATGTTTGTTGAGCAAAGTATTTCTTCTCCTCCAGTCAGTTCCTCTGTGTCATTATATCTGAGATGTACAAATCATGTTTATGACATGACACTTGAAGCCAGCTTTTAAGTGGAATGTCAGTCTTTCCAGAAACTTTACTCCTACATAGTTACTGCACACAATACCACTGAGCTTTTGGAACTTGTGGAAAGTAATTGGGAGGATCTCTCCAGAGACTCAGGCTGGCTCTCCTGAACACTGAAAGCTCAACAGTACAAGCCAGTGACACAAAAAAGCTGTTAGAACCTTCATTTATTGTTACAAAATGTGCAGGTCAACATTTTCTAAAAGTAAGTATTCTACCTGTGGATGAATGAAAGAGATCTGACATCTTTCACTTAGGAGATGAGCTAACACAGCATCCTCTAAGAAAATAAATTATTTTTATTTTGCATTGATTGTGTATGCCTATACGCCTAAGGTGTCCAGAAAGCTTGTTTCATTGTGAAAATAAAATCTGCAATAAAAAGCTGTATGCTGTTCCCTGAAATAGTTGAATTTGTTTGATTTTTTTAAAGTAACTTACCAGATCTGTGCTTACAGAAATATCTTTTCCTGCATAAAATGCAGTGTAACGCTATCAGAATTACCACCATGCATTTCCAGAAGGAACTGGACATATTATATAGGGTGTGGCTCCAAAAGAAATACCTTATAGGCAGATTCTGTACAAAATGAGGTGCTCTGTCTGTTTTGGTTTATATCCACTGGGAGGCACCCCTTAAGCTTTAATTTTCCTACTTTTTCTGGATTATTTATTGCTTGACAAATAGGCTTCAGTTATATACTTTGTATGTGCATGTATTCTTGTTGCCTGCTTCCTATCCCATGTTACAAAATTTCCTTCATACTCACCAATGAGCTGTTACTGAAAATCCACCACAAGAGGATTTCCTATAGCTACTATATTTAATTTGTGAAAACTGTTAAAGCAAGTTCACTCACTCTTCTAACACAAATTAACTGCTTCATATGTGCAGCAGGATGTTTTTCTGGTGGTTCAGTCATGCTTTGGGGTTTGGGTGTTGTTGCTGTTGTTGTTTTTTGCTTTCTGTTCTTTTAAGTACTGCAGTGAGACCAGATGGTTACAATACAATCCTATCTTAGTTTTGAACCGTGCAGTAGGATCTCTACTGACTTCATGAGAAGCTATAACATTTTCTGACTGTACTACAGCAAACTGGATGAGTAGAGAACAAAACTGATGAAAACTGAGCTATAGGAGAGGGATTCCCTTTCAAGAGTTGTCTGAGAATCCCTTCAGTCAAGCAGAGCTGTGAGATGCCAGTGCCTCAAAGATGTCTGCAAATATAGAGGTTTTGCAGGTGGGTTGTCTTCAGCAGCTGGATGCTTGGTTTGTAAGAAATGAATGATGCTTTTTCTTGCAGTTAGTTTTGGGTTACTTGGACCAAAGGCTTTGAAATCCAGGGAACAGAACACATTTCAGCAGTGTTGAATACAAACTGAGGATGAAAAATTAGTATTAAAAACTGACAGGCTTCCAGCAAATTGATTGTCTTTGTAAATATTTATGGTAACAGTTAAGGTGATATAGGTCCTTTGGTGCACCACCCTAAATTCTTTTGGCACAGGATTCATAGCATGTTTTTGACCTTTTACTGGCTATTTCATTTGCAGTGTAATCCAATGCTGAGTTATGTAGCTGCATTTTAATTTTTTTTTCTGATAAAACTTGTGGCAAAGACTGCATTTGTGATTCTAAACTTAATTGAACAGTTAGAACCTACCTGGAAGTACTACTTAAACACTTCCATTAATACTAAGAATGGGATAAGCTTTGTATGTTGCCCTTCAGAGGCATATGTTTATGGAAATTCCTAGACACAAAAAAAAAAAAGTTAAGTAAAAATCTAGCTTCAAGTCTGTCATAATGGAAGTATGCTAGCTCATTTGTTATATAGGAGAGGTTTTTTTCAAATACAAATAATTCTATATCTGTATTTTCTGTGCCATGTCAGTCTCCACCTACACATTCATTTGTTCATCTTACCTTGTGGAGTATGGTGGGAGGAGTGGAGTTTAGCACTGATCATAGTTTATTCATACTAGTATCCTCTCACAGTAGAAGCAAGTAATTTTCCTTGTAATTTAGACAGTACTCCCTTTCAGATTCAATTACAGTAAAGCCTTCTTGCTAAAGCAGTAAAGTGATGTATGCCTGAAGCTCCAAGGAAGTAAAGTGCTGTGCAGTGTGACAAAGTTTAGTTCAGACATCAGTGCTCTTCATGGTACATAGAGAATTTGTGCATATGTGGGAGAAGATCCAATGTCAAAGATGACATTCTTCACTCCCTGCTCCCACCCCAGTTATTTAGCTGCTGGAAATGCCTGGGGATGAAATCTTGTTCCATAGTACTCCATCAAACATCTCAATTACTCTTGTCAGTTAATAACGTGACACTGAGGGAGATGCCTGACATCCTGTGACTTCGTGTAAGTAGAAAACCCACTAAAGTAGTGAGCTTTTGGAATGAAGCTGATGCAAACACAAAGTGCAGTTTTTGTTCTTCTGGATGCTATCCAGCTTTTTCTTACACCTGAACTAACACGGGTGTGTTCCAGTTTAGGAAGGCTCACAGAAGTTGCTGCCAATACTCAGTGCTAATACCAGAGATTGGTGACAGGCTTTTTCAGGTTCAAGATTCTTGTTAAGTTTCTCATGAGAATCATTTACACTGTTATTTACAGCATGCCTGTTAGAGCCAAGGGGGTTTTTTTAAATGCAGTGCTAGTGCTGCCCTTACTTTATTTTATTCAGAATGTTCTTTAGCTACTTACTGTGTGGACATTTTTGAAAAGCCTTTTAAAACTTGTAGAAATATTTGGCACTGGCCAAATAATTTTAATCTGTTCATGCCCTTTAGTGGAAAGACACTGAATAGTCTCCCTATTTACTTTCTCCATTTCATTCTCCTCAGTTTCTTCCCCAGGTTATAAAGCTCTGATAATAGTGTGTTATTAGCACTGAGTTGTTTTTCATAAAACCGTGTTGCAACTCTAAGGTGTTACACTGTGTGATACTGTGTGATACACTTTTCAGAGCTTATCCCTGAGTGTGCAATGATAAAGTGCCTTCATGGTTTGCTGCATTTCATCTAGCCCTTTATCACGTAATTAGTCATTAAATCCTTCTGCTGGTTTTGCTTGATTTTTTTTAGTTGTTGTTATTGTTGTTGTTTTTCACCTGAATACCACAGAATCATTGATGGATTTTGGCACCTTGGTATTAGCCCTGTTTTCTTTCATTCACATATAAATGTACTGAATGATTTGTGCCTTATTTTATATCCCTGTGTGTCTAAACTGATAATCTTTCTCCTGGGAGTGTTTTTCTAATCTTCATATTCTGTTTCTTAACCTTTCAGTTTTCCATTTAACCTGCATTCTAATTTGTTTAGAGGACTTATATGAGAAGCCTTGCTCCCTATCTTTAGATATGTAGATATGAGCTGGATCCACCTGTCCAACTCAGTATATCTTTTTTTCCTAATTAGGGAAAGAAATAGATTTGTATCCTTTTTTGTATCTTCCTCAGTTGGAGGAACTAATTAACATATGAAGTTATTTATTAAATGTATTTAAAATCATATCTTGTTTTTGAATGTGTAATTTTCTGAGATGTAGTTGAGGTTGTTATTGTTACTTTCTGGCCTTTTTGCTGCTCTGTTTTTTTCTCAGTGTGTCTTAATCACACTTACTCAAACAAAAGATTAAGGAAACTACATTTAGAACTCTATACCTAAACGTAAAATTTGCAAGATCATTTGGAAGACTGCCTACTTACCTTGGCTTGGCTCATTTTGCTGGGCCACCTTGATATAACAATTTTCACCTGTGCCAATTGTCAGATCTTCTCATGGAATAGTGGAAATGGTTACATATTTTTCTAGGTGTATGCTCAGTGAGCTTGGAGGTGTGTTCCCACTGGGTGGGACTGAACATATTATTTTGTTGTGTGTATGCTTAGCTGTTCTTCACTGTTTTCAGTCACTTCAGGAATACTTCCTGTACTATAAAATGGGAAGGCCAATCCAGAAACCTTGTTTTGTGTCCTGTCATCTTGGATCCTTTTTTCTCCCCAGCACATGGGTTTTATCCTCCTCCTACTGCACATTCCTGTCACCACTTCTTCTGAGCCCAAATGAATGCATGAAGTCATGATCATATAAAGTGTGTGTGCCATACAGGTTTCCTTCATACTCTTAGTGTGGGTGTTGCTTAATGCATTAATCTTTTGTTCAATAGAGTTTCCATGAGCTTTAATATTCACTTGTAAAACCTATAATTTCTTGTAAGCTTACATATTTTTTATGAATGCCTCATTGTTACTTCCTGTCTGAGAAAGTGCTTTCAGTTTTCCTTTTATCCTGTTCTCACTAGATTTTCACCTTTTCATTCAAAGCTCTTAGCAGTCCCCAGTTTGTGTTTGTTTAAAAAAATTATTTGTTTTGCATGATAGCCTGACTGGCATGGGGTCAGCCTCCAGTAAGTATGTGAACAAATAAAATCTTAAGCTCAAAAGGCAAAAGAAATTGTGATCCCTTAAAATGCCATTTTTTTTGCTTTGTTATTCCTTGTTCATGGTCTTTGACCTCTTGCTCAATCTGGAATTCAGGTGCTGTAGCTATGACCTAAGAAGAGAGCTGTGTGCACCTGGCCAGGGAATGATATTAGCAGGCAGGGGGCTAAAACTCCCTTGAGCTGAATAAATCCACTGCTGAGAGCTTTAATGTGTTTGTGTTGGTAGGAAGGTAAATCTACAAACACTTTTATTATTCAGCATGCACTCTATTGATCCTTTCTGCCTGAAATAAGTTTAGCAGGTTTTTTTGAAGGAAGGCAGTGATTCTGAGTGGTTAGAAGAGCACTGAGAAAATTGAGGGTGTTCTGTGTGAGGGGTATGTGAGTATGACATTGTCCACTTTGTGCGCATATATATACAACAAAAAACCTTCCTTTATGTGAAAGGACTATTAGGTGCCTTTAAAGATTTCAGAATTAAAGAATGGAAGTGTCACACGCAACGTCACTTAGGATGCCGGGGTTTTGGAAGCAGTGTTTGTCTAAAATATGTGTAAAATGTTTTTGCTTAATATGTGATCAGACACTTTGCAATAAATCAGCCAACAACAGTGATGCTCACATGATGTGATTCAGTTGTGCATGTTAAGGGTATTAAAAGGGTTAGGAATTTATTGCATCTATCACTGATATATGCTAGAATTCTGGGAAGGAAATCTTGTGGCAAACCCAGTTTACTTGATTTGTCTTTAAAGTCTTGCATTGAACAGATTTCTTACCTAGATTGTGTAAGTCCATTCTTCAAAACCTTGCATTAATGTTGAAGAGTTTCTTGGGTTTTAGTCTTCAATATAGTCCAGAGATGAAGTTTACATGTGTTATTTAATCTTTAACCTATAATGGTATCTTCCTTTTGTGATTTAAAATTTAAACATTGGTATTTTACAATCTCGCTTGGACTAACCCCCTACTGTGGATCGGCTGCCTCTTTGTCAATTTAATGGTTAAATTTCAGAGGTAAGGGACAATAATTGCATCCCAGCAAAGTATTTAAGAAACTACAATGTTGCCTTTTTAAACATTTCCTATTTCTGATCAAAACCTAACAGAAATAGTAAAAATGCCTGCCTATGACAGAATTAATGCTAAATTCCCATTTGAGCTTATAGCATCAAAGCTGGAATCTTAGTTTATAAGGCCAATGTGCCAAGTAATGTGTAAAGTTTCCAAAAGTAAGTAGTTATCTTTAGTTTTCATCAGCCTCTTTGCAGCCTCCCTACATAAACACTTGTGTTTAGACTTTAATATTTTGAGTGTTTCTCCTGGAGATGTAAAATGTACTTTTTTACTAGGAAAACAGAAATTACAGTCATGTTTGGCCACTACCATTGAAGTCTATCACTTAATAACAGGCAGTTTTAGCTTAGTCTTCTGAATGCTGTATGACTGTGAAATGCATAGAATTTCTTATGTATGTGTATGTAATATAATGTAATTTACATTATGTAATGACCTGTTTCATTGTAATGAGTCTTTTTTAATAAATGCTTTCATAAGATGGGTTTTTAGAGACAACTTTAACCTGTTCAAAGAAAAGCCTGAATATCAAAAATGGATATTTCTGTATTAAACCTTCAAAGATTTAACTGTTTTCTGTAGTATGATGACATAAATGCAGCAAAGTCAGAAATGCATCTGTATCATACTTTGCAGATCACAAATAAATTCCATTTTTTAGTGAAACAGAAAAATTAAAGTATGCAGTGTCATTTCATATCTTCAACCTAAGACTTTATCACACAGAATAAAAAAAATCCAAAACTGCAAAAATTTTATTAATAATGTTATTGTTACAATATCCATTAACTAATTTGTGTTGAATGATCTGTCTTTGGGAAGATAGAATTAACTATATTGGGAACTGAATTATAGAGCAGCCTGATAATGAACTAAGCTTTACAGTCTTGAGGTTCTTGGTGGCAGAATTGGAACTACAGCAAATGTTAAGTACTAACCATCCTTCTACACCTCTGGTCTTAATTTCTTTTATGAATGCTATGTGCTGTTTTAAACTTCTGTGCTTTCTCTTGCCTGCTTTCATTTGAATGATTGCAGTGCTTGTGAGCCTTGGATAACTGATAGACTTAATTGGCTTGTATTAATGCACTTGACACAAAACAGCTAGTGAAGTCTATTTTAATTGTCATAAAAGATAGATGAAGTATTGCAAGATGAGTGTTCCTGTCTTCTGGAAATTTTTATATTCAAGACAGAGTAAAATTTGACATTAAAAAAGCACAAGTTTTTAGCAAAGCTGGAAAATAAAAGCTTCCACTGACAGCATTTCTATTGCAATACTCTTACGTGGGAGGAATACACATCAAGACATTTTCTGACTAAAAACACACTTAGGAACAAGGGTGATGAGTTACAGCCATCACTTCTTATGCTGTTGTTATGGGGGGTGCAAATACTCCTGTGTAGTTGTTTGTTCAGTGCTGAGCTGAATTGAAAGAATATGTTGGCCATCCTTGTTCTAGAACACACCTTTGACTGTGTTTTGGACGTTTTACCTTCAGAGATTGACCTGTATACCTTATGAAAAGGTAGATTGATAATGGCAGCCATGAAACTAGAGTCATTCATGCTTTACCTGTTTAATAATCCTCTTGGTTATCTTTTAAGCAAAGGAAAAATTTTGCTGGTTACAAGAACTGTATATACTAAGATATTCTGAATTTGAGCTCCACAACCTGTTCCTCCACCTTTACCCTATAACTACAGAATCAACACACAGGCATATTTTTAATTAACTATCTGTTATTTATATTCACAGATCACATGTGCAAGTACATAGAATTGATAACTGGGTAGAAGGGATTGGGTAGTAGGTTGAAAATAACTGCAGAAAGTGTTTCTTTCCCCAGGCAGTCAGCTCTGCTAGAACAAACATTTCAACAAGTTTACTGCAATAGCACCTTTTGTTTTTTTCTCATTGAAGGAGTTAGTTTACCATAAGGCCACACACTTTCAGTTTTTCTTTTTTTTCCCCCATCTTTGCCAATACTATTATGTACATGTTAATCTGCAATGTAATTACAATAAAGTAACTATAACCTGGTGTTGTAAAACATTCCCCTTTTGTTTCTTCAGCTTTCTGTTGAAGTACGTTTTCTTATCTAACACATTCTCCTGAGCAAGAAGAGCCAGAAGGGGTCAGAGATGTCCCACACTCTTATATGTGCCAAGTGGAGCAGGGCAGAAAGGAAGAGACTTTGCCATATAAGCTGCCAGATAACTGCCTTTCTTATCAGGGTCTTTATCAGTTTAGCAAACTGCTTTCTGTAGTTTGTTGTTTTTCTTATGTGTGTAAATTCCACTTAATTATTTAACACTGACTTAGGATGGTGTCTCCTGTATTATCCAGAGTATCACTGAAATATCTGTGGTGTTCTCAACGTGTAGAAAACCCTGAACATAAAAAACAAAAGACATTCCTAAGTAAGCTAGTACTGAAACTTTGATGTAAAAGGGCTTAATGAGTTTGAAAGTACAAGAGGAAAAAGAAAAGTACTGCCTTGCCCAGTTTGTATCATTTGAGTGGGATAGGGAGATAAATATTTTGTTTCTTTCAAACAGTGTGCTCTTTCCTGTAACTTCCTGATTATTGTTAGCAGAGAGCCCCTGAATGATGTTTGCTGGTGTTAATGGTGCCATCTGGAAAATAGGTTTCTGACTTGTTTAGAGTTCAAATTATGTTGGTTATATATCAGGGCAAGGAGATTAAGTAGTTAATTTTGCTGGGATGCTGTTTGCCTATTTTACAATAATATTTTTACAGCTTTTTGAAAAGACCAAGTACTAAATGAAAGTTATTTTTCATTATGTGCCTTGTTTAGCCAGTCAGCATATTATAATCTGGCATTAGAACTTTTCCAAGTGGAACTTGGCAGACAAAACTGTGGTATGGTGAAGAAGAAATCTTACTTCATGGTTTGCTCTTGTTAAAAACATCCATTTTAATGAAAGTGTTGGCTTATAGCCTGTCCTTCTTTGAAAATGGTCCCAGTACCAGAGATGGTAAAGAATGCAAGTAACCCTGTTCTTCAGGAGATCATGGGGCATGGGGTTTGTTTCTTCCTTCCTGCCATCTTCTGAAGAGGAGCTGATACTGCCTGGCCCCTCAGCTGGCAGGGCTGCTGAGCAGCTTCTTGCATTGCTGCTGCCCCAGTCAGGTAGAGACTGTAACTTGGAGTGGGTGCCTGAAAGTCAGATTCCTACATCTGGAAACTGCTTTCCAAGCACACTTTCCATGCTGCCACTGCCCTCAGTTGTATAAGGTGGCCATGAAGTGTCACAGGGTATTTGTGTGGGGTAATGGGGTCAATAGGGGTCAGACTTTGGTGCTTAGTGTAGAACGTGGGTCTGCCTTTCTAACTATAATTTTAGATTGGTTGGTTAGTAAAGCTGTAACTCTGAGTCAGTGGTCAGTTGTCCATTCTCACCCAAATTAAAATACACAAGTTGTATTGATTTTTCTCTTCAAAATTTTTCCAAACTGATGTATGAGAAGTCATCTCATAAAAGAGTAGCAGTCCTGGCCTTTGCCAGCTCTGCTATTAATTAATTGTTTATTCATCAAGTAGCATGCAGCATGATGTTTGTTGTTTACAAACACTGGATATCAAATAAAGCTCTTGAGTTTTTCTTTATGATTGGCTGGTGGAACAGTATGATGTTTTTGAAGAAAACCAGTTGTTTAAGTCTGTGTGTGTTCAGTAGATGGGAAAGAAGAAAAATACAAGGTGGAGCGTGGAGCAGAATGAAAAAAACCCAAGGTTTAGTGAGTGTAATTGTTAGTTTCTGTGTGCTCCAGAGGCTGAGGGACTGAGCTTTCAAATGCACCATTTTAAAGGCTGATTAATTTTTCAAAATCCTGGAGAAGGTTCCAGTGATAAATAAAGAGGTTTGACAGGTGATGACTGAAGTGATCTCAAGAAAAGAATAGTAATAGTACAAAAGCTGATCCATACTGCATGTTCCAAAAGTGCTCATATTCATTGTAATGAATGTTATATTGAGAAACAAATTTTGTGGAAATAAATGAGAAACTGCTAACTGTGGCATCCTGTGGTATGTACCACATAACAAGGGTAAATATGCTGAAGTACAATACTGAGATGGAGAGTCAATATTGTAATAAGTTAATTTCCACTGTTCTTGCAAAACCCTTGTGTTGGATTGTTTAGTTACAGTAATTTAATTCTTCAACATATACAGCAACAATTTTAAATATACTTTAAACTATTGCTAGTAAACAAATTTCTTTATCTAATTTATAGAGGGCATGAAGGAAGAACCTGAAGTGCTCTTTGAAGAACTGCTTGAAAGGGCCAAAGCTGGAGAACCAAAAGCACAAACAGAGGTATGATTTTTTTATATGGTTTTTGTCTGGTCTTGTTTGTTCTTAATCCCAAAACTAGCACTGCCTGCTGCAGAACTTTTATCTCTTCCTCACCTGAACTGTGTCTGTTTAGATGCTAAACTGTTCAAAAGAAAGGTGATGCCATATGGTTTCTCTGCCTTGAGAAATGCTGCTTCCTTGAGAGTGTGAGTGGCTTCAGGTCCAACTCTTTAGCATGGAAAAGGTACAGAATTGATTTTGCTTTTCTTTTTTTTTAAGAAGCATGTGTGGAGCTGTGCAGATAGGGACTGTTGAATGCTGTTGGTTCAGCACTACACTGTATACAAAGATACCAGGGCTCTTAGGCTGGACTCTGGAGGAAACTGCCAGGTGCTCTAGCAGGGTTAGAGGTTGGTTGCTGATATTTTGCTCATGTAGCATTTCTCTGTTGAATTACACATTTTAGAACAGAAGCCCCTTGTTTATTAAGATTAGCTGTGTTTACTTATTTAATGGCAGATAAAATGGAATTAATAGTATCAGTTCTGTCATGCATTTGTCATAGGTTCAGGTTTTCCCTTAGGTTTTAGAAAAATTGTACCAGTTTTCTGCTGCATTCCACTGGCTGGTATCGTGGTCTAGTATAAATAGCTTAAAATTGTCTGAAAGGGTTTTCATTTGTGTTTAACTTGGTTAGTGTTTTACTTGAGCATTCTTTTCCAAATTCAGCTTTGATGCCAAATAGGAATGGTTGATGCTCATTGGTGTTTTGGATTTTTCCCCAAGGATCACCTCTCCTATTGTAAATAAAAATTAGAGGTGGGCATGGGAAAGTTATTCTTTTAAAGCTGGTAAAAAAAAATACAGCAGTGCTAGGCTTGTTCCCTATTCCCCCTCAACTTGTTTGAGGAACAGACTGACCTTGGAGTTGTAACCTGAGATAGTAACAAATTCCTCACTTTGAAACAGCTGGTAGCTTTGTGGAGGATGAAACATTATCCTTGAGGGAACCATTGCTGTAAAATCCATCCTCTGGCTCTATTCCTCCACATGTAAGAAAGCAAAGTCTGTAGTATTCTTTCAGGATATAATTTCCAGTTGAGTAAGAATACTCAGAAATACTTACATAATCAAAGTCTGTGCATACATATGCATATAAATGATGGGGGTCACTATTAATTCCACTTTCACTCTATTCCTTTATCTCTTTAACTGTGTACATCTTCTATTCCCATACAATAATAGGATTATTATAATAGAAAAATACAGCATACAATTTTGCTTCAGTATGCACTCAGGATGAATTGACTGCCTGAAATGGAGCCCAAAATAGAGCAATTTCTTTTTTATGCTGTAACATTTCTTGTTACTTGTGGAGAGAGAACTAGCTTTTAGTTTTTAAAATCTGGAAAGAAATTTATTTCTTCTCTGTGCTTGAATACATTCCTTTAGAATCAATTAGAAAAATGTACTTTAATTTCTCAGATTTGTAGGAGTATGAATGAGAAGCTGAGATGCCACTTTTGTGCTGTTTGTTAAAAATTGCAAAGTCAAACACAAAAAATCAGCTGCTTCAATGGCTCATAGTTATTTTATTGCTCCGTGTTTATTGAAGAATAATTCTGCAGTGACTATGGAAATAAATGCACTCTGAGAGGCTCAGATATATTACTGTCATTTTATATATATATATTTTTAAATCAAGAAATAACTGTATGGCAGTTATGTAAATGAAACACCCACAGCTGGAATTCTGTAATGGAGAAAAGGCAGTGCTGTGTCTTTAACCAGAGGATGTCTGCAAGGGGACTGCTTGAGATCACCACCTCACTTAGCAAAGCCAGAGATGGAGCAACTTTTAGAGAACTACAGGGTGAGGGTCTGTGTTAAGCTGTTACCAAATATGACTTTATTTCACACTTTTAGCTCATGAGGAAGAAGGAATCCCAGACTGCTTAAGTGACAGATTTGAGGTTAACACCTTTTCCCATCCGTTCTTCCTCCTTTGACTCTTACAGGCCAGAGCTTTGCAGCCATTTTCAGGTGGTTTGATGTAGGAACTTTGCTGTTAAAACCACAGACAAGCCAAAAAGCAATTCAGTCATAAAACAGGTTATGCTATCATGTTGCTTGTGCAGTAACCTTTTGTGCTATGACCAGTCCCAGGATCTGTTAGGTGATGTTGCAATACGTGTTTCTGTGTCCAAGAGGTCCTTAGAAACTTAAGAGCTGCATGATTAAGTCCTGCTACTCTTGGAGCTCTGCTCAAAATCTCAATGGCTATAAATATAAACATGCTTAAGAACAGCTGTTCTTGTGTGATGGATGTTATTTGCCATGTAACTTGTTTAAGCAATTCCTTTCTGAAATAAATAGCTGTAGGTACATCTGCAGTTGAGTGATAATTACCATGCAATTGCTGAAATATTTTTTTCTTTTTTGTCTCATGCTCTCTCTTCTTGGTGTGCACCTTCCATGGAACTCTGGCATGACTTTGTAATCAATGTTTGTATTATCTAGTCCAATTTTCTCCTTATTTCGGTATGATTTTGGATAGCTTCACTGTATGTGCTAGGGATTCAATGTCTACCCAAAAACTCTCTATGTGGAAGTTGTTGAAGCACTCATCAAGTGTATGAAACCAGTTAAATGGCTCGAGAAATAACCTTTACTGTAAGAAAGACTTCTCTGATTATATCAGTGCATTTAATCTACATAAGGATAATGTGGCTTATTAATCTTTCAACAGTATTTCTTTTGTCACCTTTAGTGGCAGTAAAAAAATGAAAGTTTCAGAGAACCTTTCAAACAGGGGTTTTTGTTCCAGCAGATAGTATTGTGGATTTAAAAAGCTATTTAGCTATTGCATTAATTGCTTTGAGAATGTAGCTGAAGTAACATTAGGGAGAGAGAGAGTGCAGTGAGCCAAGCAAAAACATTTCCCAGATTCTCGAGGAATGCAGTCAAAATGTCCAGTAGTTCTGGTCACTTTCTGCCATATAACTTTTTTTTTTTTTGCCTTGTGTTATGATAAGCAGAAGTGTTTCATACTTTTGCATGTATCTATTTACTAGTATATTTTCATATATTTTAATTTTTAGACGGAAAAGGAAAAAGGTGGGGTTTTTTTGTAAAACAGTAATATAGACACCTGCTTGGTAATTTCTGCAGTCCTGAATAGGAGAATTTTTATAAGCTTTTCCACTGAATTTGCTTGATAGCTTAAGCAGTATTAGTTTTATTCCATTCACCAAATAACCATGAGTTTGCTTTAACCTTCAGTGACTGAAGTGAATGTGAGTCAGGAATTGCCCTTACTGGAGCCTGCTTTTATGTCAAAGCCTTGTCAATAGCTTCATTTGAATTTCTGATTGTCACTGGCACCAGATTACATTACACTTACTTTTTCTGGCTCTGAAATGAAGCTAGCAGTATTGTCTGGTCATTGTTGTAGGAGGAAAAGAATCCAAGAAAACTTTTAACACTGTGAGCTTCACCTGATTCTGCCAGATGCTTGACCACTGAGGGCAACTGATACAGTGACCTGGCCAATTCCTTCTTGTTTCCAGTTCTTCCAGATCTTTCCAATCAGAAGATCAGCTTATAACTAATTTCTTTAATGCTAGGAGCAAATGTTTTGACCTTTTGTTCAGAGAGAATTTATCTTAGCTGAGTTCCAGGGGGTGAGAAGGAAGAGAAAGACAAAGTAGAGTTTATTTCAGTAATTGAAGGAATTTTGTTTCCTATTTATTATAGGTGGGGAAGCACTTCTTGAGATTAGCAGAAGAGGAGGATGAAGAACTTAACAATTGTAGTGCAGTTGACTGGTTCATCCTTGCTGCTAAGCAAGGTCGAAGAGAAGCTGTCAAACTCCTGCGTAGATGCCTGGCAGACAGAAGAGGTATGGCTTCTCTGAGGCTTCCTGCTTGTACTTCCCACATCACCTGAAACAGTATTGTACCCATTTTTACTCTGAAAAGAGGGATTAAAGTATGATGGAAATGATTGTGGCAAAATTGTATGAGTAGTTACTAACAGAGTAACTGTTCCAACAGGTAATTTAAAAAGCACTAATTACCAACACTGCTTATTAAAGCTTTTTTATTAGTTATTTCCTTGAATTTTTTCATGAAATCCATGCATGTTCTTCTCGTCCTCACCTTTTATGGAAGCTTCTTTTCTTTGACTCTGAAGAGCATATATAACCACACACCGGCTGCATATCTGCTGTTGTTTCATTCTTTTGCCCCTCTCCAACCTCTCATCTAATTGATCTTGGTCACTATCTTCTCCCACTTTAAGATTCTCATCTTCCTTCATGCTACTTTCCTAGCTTGGAATGGTCTCTTCTTGTCCACCAACATTATGAACTCTTACAAGAAGGGAAAAAAGCCCCAACAAAACAAAAAAGAAAAACAACTTTTATTCAGTTCTTGGTGCCTTTGCATGTCACCCACGCCTGTCTGCACTGCCTTTTGCCTTGAAGCAAGTTGAAGCAAGACATAGTATAATGCATGAAGTACAGTTTAAACCTAAGCAATGTGGTTAGATTCTGATAAGCAATGGACGTGGAAGAGCATTTGAGTAATTTACTTAGGTGGTCAGAATGTGACTGAAACTTTAGAAGTTTCATACTCCTGAGAAAGAAACTTGGAAAAATAAATTGTGAGCAAATCTGTCATTTCTACATGGGTTTGTGTTAAGTGTGTAATGTATTTTTTCTTTTCTTGAGGCATAACTTCTGAGAATGAGGAAGAGGTGAAAAAGTTAACATCTGAGACTGACTTGGAGAGAGCAGTGCGAAAAGCTGCCTTGGTCATGTATTGGAAATTAAATCCAAAAAAGAAGAAGCAATTAGCAGTTTCTGAACTGCTGGAAAATGTTGGGCAAGTTGACAATGAAGGTTTGTTCGTGAACTAATTTATGGTGTTGATAAAACACAGATTTATGGACACAGCACAGCTAGAAACATAAAGGGCTTTATGAACAATCAGGAATGAGATGATAGTAAATGTACAATCTGATTAAGATAATGTAACTCTCTCAATGACTAACCCTCTTTCTATAACTATGCACTCTGGACCAACACTAGGTCATGGGTCAGTTAAGCACTTGTTCAAGTTACCATATATTTCAAATGTCTTTATGTAGCACTCACTGTCTTTGGAAAATAGGTATTTTATGGCTTTGTTTTATTTAATTTTTTCCCCTCTAACAGTCATCCTGACGATACCTCACTAGATGTTTCAGTTTACAGATTCAGTCTTCAAGACACTGCCACTACAGCACTAAATGTTAGCTGTGGCAGTCCTGTTTCTTTTTCTAATACAGTAACAGGAATGTAGAAAACTATGTAGCCATTTGTTATGTTTCTGTGCAAGTTTTTCTTTTCCTTACTTTGAGGAAATACCATTCCCCTGATGTACTGTTTGATCACTTTCATTGACTGCTTTGACTTTCCATAAACTTCTGTTATTGAAACAGATGGTGAGAAGCAGCCTGGCCCAGTCCCAAAGTCCGTGCAGAAGCAGAGAAGGATGCTGGAGCGATTAGTGAACAGTGAATGTGAGTGCTTCTGCTGCTTTCAGTCTTGGCCAGTGGTTCTAGTTTCTAGTTTGCCTTGGTAAACAATTTCATGCTGCCAGACTAAGAATGTATAGAAGTTTAGATTGTAATAAATTGATAGTGTCAGTTTATTCCATGTGGAAAACAAATAACTGATCTGTATGTGAACTCACAGAAGACATCACCATTACAGTCAGCTACTAAAGGGAGTTTGCATGTCATTTGTTATTTTTGTATTCTTGCTCTTTCAGCACTCAAAAGTCTATTGAGCAAAGAAGATTTTCACTTTCAATGTTTTTTTAGTTCTAAATGTAATAAGGTTTCTGATTACAGTGAGGGAATGAATTATGCACCAATTTAGTGCAGACAGATCCTTCATTCTATTTGCCTTGCTTCCATTTGCCCTTCCCTTATAATTAATATTTGTCTTTTCATATTTGCTTAATGAATGATTTAGGAAAGACGCACCAAGATACTTCTTTCATTATTTACATCAGCTTAGTTCATGTATTGTGAAGAATTAAACCCCTTAACACACACAGGGTCAGATTTGTAGACCTAAGTCTGTGAGTTTTGTAAGGTTTGGTGGGGTGGGGGTTGGAAATGAAAGTTCTGCTCAGTCTAGCATAACTAAGAAATGCTGATGTGCTTTTGGGCTTTTAGGAGGAAAATCAAAGTGTAATATTATAAAAATGAATTATCAACAATGCAGCATGTGTAGTTTTTCAAGAACAGTATTTAACATAAGGTTCAATTATTCATTGTCAGGAAACTTCAGTTTCTTGAAATGCACTAAGTCATATGGAATAGTTCATGTGCAATCTAGATCAGTACTTGAAAAGCACTTCTAAAGGTCACAAAGCATATTATATTCTAATACATCTGTAGTTAAGATTGTGTGAAACTAAAGGGTCAAACATGGGATAGGGAATCAAATCTGGAGGTCTGCAGGTTTAAACTCCTTGAAAGATTAGATTTACATTTCATTAGGTAAATTTGGCCTTTACCTTCAAGGATTGTGTTCATTACACAGGTGACTTGAAAAACAGCATTCCTAAGAGGAGTGGATGGTTTTAGTTTTCATTAGCTCAGACAGAAGTAAAAGAGGAGCAGGGGCACGTTCTGGTGTGTGAATAAGGGATGTGAGAAATAATGTTTTGGAAAGCAGACTTGTGGTCCTATCAAACTTTCTGTGAGACTATGTCAGCTGTTTTTGTGACTTGGCTGCCACTTCTGGCAAGCTAGAAACAGTCCTTCAAGGGCAAGACTGTTGAGTTGTTGTCCAGTCATTGTAACATAATGCAGATGTATTTGGGTTCATTTGAGCTGTGTTGCATTGCGGTTCTTTCCATTCCTTTTGGTGAACTGGCGTGTGCTGCTACTCAGTGAGTGCACAGGAAGTCATTTTGTTCTGGATTCAGTAATTCAGAGAGTTATCAGAACAGGAACTGGCAAATATGATTTTTTTTTTTTAGCCTTAAATTGCAGATAAAATTGCAGGACACTGAATTAACCTATATGTAAGTGTAGGCAGAAATCAATGTGAATATTTTTCTTTTCCTAGGGTGGATGGGGGGGAGGCAGGGGAATTTGTCATAACCAAATTTTTTAAAACCTATGAATAATGAAGTAGAATCTACAAAATATGCTTTTTATATCAATTTAAGAGACACTTGGGTGACAAAATAGTAATGACATGAAAAGTTTTCATGTAACACTTAAAGTAGGAGTTAAGCTGTTACCTCTTCTCTAGAGAGCTTTTACCTTTTCATGGAGGAGCAAGAAAGCTGTAACTCTCTTCAGCATTTAGTTCTCTGACTCACTGAGTTTCTTCATTTACCTTGCCAGAATGACATTCTTCTTTCAGTGTTAGTACATTGCCAATACTTGGAAGATAATTTTTAAGCCATATATGTGTTTGCAGATATCTGATCTGGGTTGTCCTTAGCGGAGGTATAAACAGAAAATTAGAGGTGACATTGTCAATGGGCAGTTGTTGCGTGCCTGAGAGGGTGCATGTCATTGCAGTGGGTAGGCCATCTATACATAGTAAGTTAAAGCTCCCTTCTTCTCAGGATGTCCCATGATCCTGTAAAAATGCTGTTAAGGTATTTTTGTGACGTTCTAACATGTCTGCTTGCTGATTCTACACAAATAGGACTATTCCAGCACTGTATATTTTTCCTAATAAGCAAATAAATTTAGATTACACCTTTCGTATTAGGTTTAATCTGAAGCTCACCAAGTCAGCTAAAGAGTATTATGGATTTCGTGATGCAAGTGAAGTTGCCTTACAGTCTGTGAATAATAAGAATAGTTAGCAAAAATAAATCCTTCCTTGTTTCTTGGGAGGCATGTCTAAGGGTATTTTGTGGGACGTAAGGGTTTATGCATGGAGGAGGGGGAGTGATAGAAATCCAAGCCAAAGACCACATCCATATTAAGAGATTAAACCAGAAGGCAGAGTGTAAGATGCTGATTTTCTGTTGAACTATTAACATTCCTCTTCCTCCAGTATGTATCTTGAGACAAATATTTTATTTTTTTCTGGTGTTTTCAGTATTAAATACTGAGCTATTTATATGTTGCTTCTACAAATGTAGCATATTTAATTAAAAAAATTTCTGGGTCCAAACCCATTAATCCTCTGATTTTGAATTTGATGAGGCAGTTACCTGTCTCTTTAAAATCTCAAACTAGTAAGCAGGCCAGCTTTCATATCTTTGCATTAGCTAACTAGTTAAATGTACTCTGTAGGAGGTGTGTTACAGATTTTTGTCATTCAAGTCTTTCATGGATACAGCAATGTCATTAACTTTAGTTTATGGAAAAAAAATTGTTAATTATTCTCTTTTACAAACTGCATCAAGCTTGTCTGCCATAGAAGCTGGTTATTCCATGCTAATGTAGAGAACTGGGTGCAAAGAGCTTGAACCAGTGTATAAATCATCTTCTGTTCTTCCATTTCCCTGGAGTTTTCAGTAGTAACCTCCTGCCTTCCTTATGCTCACAGGAGTGGATAAAGATCTTCCAGGGCAGAGGGATGAATTTTGTCTCTGTGTAAACTGAGCAAGGTCTGTTTTGTTGCTGGTAGCTGTTTTAGATCACAGTTGATACAGTTTGGAGGAGGCCCTTTCTATGACCACATAGCATATTAAATACATTTAGAGTAATCCATATTTACTCTCATAGATACAATAATTGTGTTTCCCATAATTACATGTCTGTAACTTCTAAACTCAGAAAAATGACTGTTAAATGACGAATCGGAAGTCATTGTTTCAGTTGATGACATACAGATAATTTATTACTTCTTCTGTACAAGTCTTTCTTTCCAATACAGCTGCTGAATATTTCTCTGAAGCAAATACTATAGTTTATGATTTAAAACTGTAACCTAATCCAGTAGTCTTTTTTTTATTGTGTGGAATATTTGCAGGTAAACTACATTCACTCACTGTGTTATCCTACTTATCAGTATAATAAACTTACCTGCTGATCTGACAAGATGTAGAGTATTGTATATATTGCTGGCATAAGGATATTGTTGTTTTCAGTGAGATCTCAGGACAAGTTGCAAGGCAAACCTGTGTTGTCAATAGTTCACTTTTTGTAAACTAGATTCTGGCAGGAGTAAAAATTCTTATTCCTATTAATAATGAATACAGTGTTGTGTTAAAATTTACTCCAAATTTTAATTTTATCTTTTTAGCTAAAAAATTTATTGCTTTGGATGACTTTGTTGAAATTACCAAGAAGTATGCAAAGGGAATCATCCCATCTAACCTGATTATGCAGGAAGAGGAAGATGATGAGTTGGCAGGGAAGAGTCCTGAAGAATTACCCCTACGACTGAAGGTAAAAAGGCAATATGGAGCCGGTTATGATGAATGGCCTCTTAAGCATCACAGACAAAACAGGAGTGACTTGAACTTCTCTCTCAATACTGATGTTTAGTCTGTATAGATTGTTGCTGTAACTTCTTTTTGGACTTGACTTCATATATATGTTTCACGTTTTGTATATATGAGCCACATATTTAAAAGAAAGTGACAACAGTTTTCCCTGTAAGAGGACAATCTACCTGCATTACATCCTCAGTGAGGATTTAAATGTACCTGTCATCACTGCCCTATTTTTATTATAGGTGTTATTGTATGCTTTGTATCTTTATAATTTAGACAGAAGCAAGCAGGTGGGAAAAATGATCCACACAGCATGAAAAGGTTCTGTTATGATGGAATTCAAGAAAGATGAAACTCGCTGTTAGCTTCTACACTGCTACTTCTCTAGACAGTGAAAGGAGAATGGACAATTAAGGTGCATGCCTTCAATACTGGCATAAATTTTAGGTGAGGTAGGGGGTGTGTGGCTGCTGACCTGAGAGTTTTTGCTGTAATTTTGTTGTCCATTATCATATGGCAGGAGTGGGAAAAAAGGGGTAGTGAAAGGTGTCTCTGAGCTTTTGCATGGCTAATTGTCTGAAAGAGATGCATTTATGAAGAACAGAGATGCCTTCACAAATAAACAAGCTTTTGCCCAAATCACTGGGGCATGTGTTGTCCCAGTTCATCACAGTGCCACAGGTATTACTGGCTGGCACATTATTGGCTTTTCCCCTTGAACTAATTAATATAAAAATATAAGATCTGGGAAAACATAAAAACAGTCATTTTCTGGGGGAAGCAGTATTGATTGCAGCATCTAATGTCCCTGTGCAATATTTGAATGTATGTTTGAAAAATCCAGTACCTTTTAATTGATCTTTTGCTAAGTGTATGGTTGTTTTTAGGAAGAATGTTCAATGCAGTAATTTTTCTGTTGTCCAGTGACTATGGTGGAAAATGCCACATAAAATAGGGAGGATTTTAAGATCCTCTGCAGTTACTGTTGTGGAGGTAAAAGAATCTGTAAATGTGTAGTAATTGAATTTAACATACTGCTGCTGATTCCAAAACAAGTTTTGAAAGCTGCATCCCTAGATGCTTGGGAAGGATTGTTTAAAGATGAAACCACAGCTGTAAACACTTCCTGTATGTGTATATGAATCATAGGCACTACTTCCTGCAGTGTATATGCATAGAATGTGTAGCATAATTCTTGCAGAATGTGCCAGTTACATGCTTTAAAGTACAGTACTTGCAGCTCAGGTAATGACTTAAGATAGTGCAGGCCATAGCCATGTAGTTTATCTTCAGTATGAAGTTAGCAGAGCAGAATATTTGACTAGGAAGCCATTTAATTATATGTGTCAAAGGTAATGAAATACATCTTGCCTGAAATCAAAATTGCCTCTGAGCTTCGTCTGACTGAGTTAATCAAAATGGAGCTAATAATCTCAGACACAGTAATCTTATTTTATTGGCAACATTGATCTGAAATATAAATCTTTCCATATTAGCTGAGGTTAGAGAGCTGGGTGCTACTGCTTCAGCTATGAATGTCTGTGATGTAAAGATATAAAACTGCTCATTAATAAAATGCTTCTTTCTCTTTTTCCAGGTTGTAAAATATCCACTTCATGCCATTATGGAAATTAAAGAATACCTTATAGATATTGCATCAAAGGCAGGAATGCATTGGCTGTCTACCATTGTTCCAACACACCATATCAATGCTCTCATCTTTTTCTTCATCATCAGTAATCTGACAATTGAGTTTTTTGCCTTCATTATTCCATTAATCATATTCTATTTGTCCTTCATTTCTATGGTGATTTGCACACTGAAAGTTTTTCAGGACAGTAAGGCTTGGGAAAATTTCCGTGCTTTGACGGACTTACTGCTTCGTTTCGAACCAAACCTAGATGTTGAGCAAGCTGAGGTGAACTTTGGATGGAATCACTTAGAGCCGTACATTTATTTTTTACTCTCAGTATTCTTTGTAATTTTTTCCTTCCCTATAGCAAGCAAAGACTGTATACCATGCTCAGAGTTAGCTACTGTCTCAGTTTTCTTCACAGTGACAAGTTACATGAGTTTAAGCACATGTGCAGAACCTTACACACGAAGGGCATTAATGACTGAGATAGCTGCAGGTTGCTTATCCCTATTGCAGGTATTACCTGGGAATTTTGGATACTTGAAATTCTTAGGTAAAACCTTCTATACAGTTCCTGTAGGCCATTTCTTTGTGATCAATGTGAGCATCCCATGCCTTCTGTTTTTGTACTTGTTCTATCTTTTCTTCAGAATGGCCCAACTAAGGAATTTTAAAGGCACCTACTGCTACCTGGTCCCATACCTGGTGTGCTTTATGTGGTGTGAGCTCTCTGTGGTCATTCTGCGGGAGTCCTCGGGCATTGGGCTCGTTCGTGCATCCATCGGTTACTTCCTGTTCCTCTTTGCACTCCCAGTGCTGGGTGTAGGCATTGCACTGATGTGTCTTGTCCACTTCATTAAGTGGTTTTTGTCTTTGGAGCTCATGAAAATTGTAGTGACCCTGGTTTTGTGTGCTGTTCCCTTGCTCTTCCGATGGTGGACGAAGGTTAACTTCTCCGTAGTTGAAGTGGTTAAATCGCTCACTCGGAGCTCCATTGTGAAACTCATTCTGGTGTGGATCACAGCTGTAGTGCTGTTCTGTTGGTTCTATGTGTATCGATCTGAAGGAATGAAAGTGTACAACTCCACGCTGACGTGGAATCAGTATGGTTTCCTCTGTGGGCCCCGGGCGTGGAAGGAGACTAACATGGCTCGTACTCAGATTTTGTGCAGTCACCTGGAGGGGCACCGAGTGACGTGGACTGGGCGGTTCAAATACGTGCGCGTGACAGAAATCGACAACAGTGCAGAATCTGCAATAAATATGCTTCCGTTTTTTATTGGGGATTGGATGAGGTGCCTGTATGGTGAAACGTACCCTCTCTGTGATCCCAAAAATGTTACACTGGAGGAGGAAGAATTGTGCCGTCTGAAGTTTTTGACAAAGCATAAATGCCACATGAAAATGTTTGATCGGTATAAATTTGAAATAACTGTGGGCATGCCTTTCAGTAGCAAAAATGGAAGCAAGCCTATAGAGGAGGATGATATAACCAAAGATATTGTGCTGAAGGCAAGCAATGAGTTTAAAAAAGTGTTGCTGAACTTGAGGCAAGGGAGTATAATTGAATTCAGCACAATTCTGGAGGGTCGTCTTGGCAGCAAATGGCCTGTCTTTGAACTGAAAGCAATCACTTGCTTGAATTGCATGTCTAAACTCTTACCTGCAGGAAGGCACGTGAAAATAGAGCAGGACTGGAGGAGCACAGTGCATAAAGCCATTAAATTTGCTTTTGATTTTTTCTTCTTCCCATTCCTGTCAGCTGCATAATGTGCTCGCCTATGGGTTCAGTGGTATTTTCAGTGTCCACTGCATTTACACTACCAAAGGTTTGGCTTCTTAAGAGAAAAGAAAAACCCAACGAAAATCTACCTTGCTGTAGCAATGCTCAAAAAGTGTGCTAATACAGAGCATTGGTTGAGTTTTGCAAATGTATACACCGTATCCTGACCTTAACCCCTGTATGACTAAAGTAATTACTTTAATATTATAAATGAATGCAGGGGATTGCTGCTGACTAATTGCATGGAAACTGTTTCATCCAGAATGGATATATTGCCTGTGGTACACTAGATGCATTCACTTGCCTAATGTTAAAAGCACTTTACTCGAATTTCAAGTATTCACAATGTGCCCATTTGTATTTTCCCAGGTATGGTTTAGAATAGGTAGCTGACAACAGCTTTTGTTGCATTTATTGCTTGTATTTATTTGGTGTTTTTTAGAAAAAAGTGATCTTAGAGCCAGTACTTGGTGGTGATATTTGCGTGTAGCAATCACTGTTTCACTATTTGTCCAGAAGATAGTGACCATTGTTTTTTGAAAGGGCACAACATTTCACACCCCAGCAAGGTTTTACAAAGTTCCCAGGTTTCTACTTTGCATTAAATATTGTGTATGAAATTTGCTATTTGTACTGATTGGTTACACTACGGTAAAGTCCATGCTGGTGTGTGAAAGGCAAATACCAAGGCTAGTATTGAGATGGGCAAGCCACAGCAACTGAAATGATACCTAAACATCTATAATGGAATGGAAATAGAATGTTTAATTACTTGTATTTTGCAAATAAACATGAAGTACAAACTTGAATTAAATGAGTACAACATTTGTTCATTATGCTTAGACATTGTGACCAGTTGTTTGTGTTGTGCTTATAGTAGCTTTCACTGAAAACTACGATTTAGAATGTTTAAAATATTCTGCTGTGAGATACTTGAAGTTGCACTTGATGGTTGTGAAGCCAACAGTAAAATCTGGCGTGCCAGGTGAAGTTTTTGTAGCTGTGCAATCTACACATAGTGCTTCCCCCTGCTTTTGTTGTGATTTGGGACCTTTTCTGGCCACTGTGGCTGCACATCACAGATCCATCCTGCCATTTCACAGAATCACAGAATTTCTAGGCTGGAAGAGACCTTTAAGATCATCGAGTCCAAGTCATGTTCTAATTCCCATGACTCCTCAATTGAACCTCCTTTTCGCCTTTGTGTGTCAGTCATCACCAGGACCAGGGCGAAGGGTAAGCAATGAAAACCTGATAGGGAAGGGGAAACTTCTGGGGACAGTGAGGTAATAGCTGCACACCAGCTGTGAGCACCCTCTTGAGCATTACCCAGAGCTGCAGTTGGGAGGGAGGATGCCAAAGGCACTTACAGGTGTGCTGCCCAGTGCCCACAGCAGAAGCCCCCACCATCCAAAGCCCCACAGTCATGCTTCAGCCCAGCAGAAAATCTGTGAAGTAAAATCATATCTTCAGGGTGCTTCTAGCTTTGAAAACTTGCCAACTATCTCTGTTTCCACCTGGGGCAAAGAAAAGGAGTAACCATAGCAAGTAAATGCGGGTTTTGACAGTTTCACTTACCCAGGCCCGTTTTGGCTGGAAGGAAGCCAAACTTAGGCCTTTCTCCTCATTTTGTTAGAACATCCATAGGCTCTTTTTAGATATCCAAATATTCTTGCTGGTTCTGAAATTTAAGCACAAAAGATTTTGATTTTTTTAACTTTTTCCCTTACATACACACAATCGTGGAACNTGTTGTGATTTGGGACCTTTTCTGGCCACTGTGGCTGCACATCACAGATCCATCCTGCCATTTCACAGAATCACAGAATTTCTAGGCTGGAAGAGACCTTTACGATCATAGAGTCCAGGCCATGTTCTAATTTCCATGACTCCTGAATTGAACCTCCTTTTCGCCTTTGTGTGTCAGTCATCACCAGGACCAGGGCGAAGGGTAAGCAATGAAAACCTGATAGGGAAGGGGAAACTTCTGGGGACAGTGAGGTAATAGCTGCACACCAGCTGTGAGCACCCTCTTGAGCATTACCCAGAGCTGCAGTTGGGAGGGAGGATGCCAAAGGCACTTACAGGTGTGCTGCCCAGTGCCCACAGCAGAAGCCCCCACCATCCAAAGCCCCACACTCATGCTTTAGCCCATCAGAAAATCTGTGAAGTAAAATCATATCTTCAGGGTGCTTCTAGCTTTGAAAACTTGCCAACTATCTCTGTTTCCACCTGGGGCAAAGAAAAGGAGTAACCATAGCAAGTAAATGCGGGTTTTGACAGTTTCACTTACCCAGGCCCGTTTTGGCTGGAAGGAAGCCAAACTTAGGCCTTTCTCCTCATTTTGTTAGAACATCCATAGGCTCTTTTTAGATATCCAAATATTCTTGCTGGTTCTGAAATTTAAGCACAAAAGATTTTGATTTTTTTAACTTTTTCCCTTACATACACACAATCGTGGAACTTCTATTCATATGTTTATGAGGGAAAAAAGGCAACAGTCTTGGGATTCAGAACTAATGTTAAAATCTCTTCTTTTAGCTTTTACCCTTTGTATGGATGTCAGTTTAGTGACTTACTGTGGTGCATTTTGAGGGAGTTGTTACATGTCCTGAAAATGAAAAAGTGACTGAAGTCAGATGTGGGAGATTTTGCAAGAGGAGGGCAAGTACTTGATTTCTTTGGAATGAGTTGCTTTTTAAGAGACAAAAGGCTTAATCTTGGTACCTCAGTTCCATCTGTATCATAGTAACAGTTCAGAAACTTGTATTTCAGCCTTTTTTGCAGAAGTTGTTAGAGGATATTGGCATGTAACTGATACTAAATTTGCAAACTTAGAATTAGTAGCTAAAAATCTCTGGTTCTTTGGAGGGGGAGAGCTCCTTCAAAAATACTCATATCAATATTGATCAGATTCAAAGTTAAACAATTACCCTTTATGCACTTATATGAAGGAAAAAACCAAAAAGCCAAACTCTGGATTAGCTAGATCCTAGGAAGAATAATTCATGTGCTCCGTAGTGATGGATTGATGGAGGTAGTTGAATTTGTCAAGTGCCTCTTTTCAGCACAGGTGGGAAGTTTTGCACAGTAGCACACTGAAGGTCATTTCCCTTATGTTTTCAGTTCTTCAATGCAGCCACAAGGGACAGAGGAAGCACATTTTTCCACAAGACCTTTAAATAATGCCTTATAATGCTAGTTCTCAAGGGCTTCTCCCTGATGCTTTTAAATTTTTATGGAAAGAGAGGATACATTAATGGTAACATGATGGATAGGTTCTCTATTATCTTGTCGGTCTAGTGTTCAGTGTTCTGAAACCTTTACCAAATAAATCTTTCCTTTCTAGAGTGTATCTTGGCTGACAAGCACAAAATTGCTGGAATTGAATAATCAACATGTTTTTGCAAAGGGTGCCTCTGTTTACTTTACACCTTGCAAGTAAACAGAGCACAAAATAATTTTGTTCCAGTCCTGCTACAGCTCTGTGTTCCAAACCAGTCCATCTTCTAGGCTGGAGAGGCACAGAATCTGGCAGCTGCTGTTAATTATTCAATTATTCCTACATTCATTATTTTCCTACTCAGTTTTCAATATATGGTGAATTACAAACAGTTCCAAAGGCAGGTGCCCTTTCTCTAGGCTGGTAATTCAGTCTTTTGAATTAGTGTTAATTAACAGAAGAGGAGGAGGATATTACATGGCTATTGACAGCTCTAAATAAGGTTCAGCTGTTCTGTAAGTTCAGCTTTAGGATTTAGAATATACAGAATTTAGAAAAAATATTCATTTGAATTTCATCTTCAATGTAACATGAAAAAGTACTACTTGTTCCCTAAACTGGTACATTCTTCCATAACCACAGAAAAACAACACAACACATATAGAAATTCTGAATAACTTAAGAGCCCACTCTGTAATGACTAACAGCATCTTGCAGGAGGCATGAATGCAGAGTTTTGCCCTGTTCTCCCAGAGAAAAAAAATGGTAGATCTGTAGGTAATAACATGGTTTTATTTCTTAAAACTAATGGATCTTTTAAGTGCCATGAAATAGCTGTTGTTAATTGGAAATTTGTTGCAACTTTTTTGTAACCCAGGGTAATAAGAATGTTGCCCAGAGATGCTGTGGTTGCCGAGTCCTTGGAGGTATTTAAGGCCAGGCTGGATGGGGCTCAGAGCAGTCTGGTCTAGTGGAAGGTGTCCCTGCCCATGGCAGGGGGATTGACAGTCCCTTCCAACCCAAACCATTCTGTGTTTCTGTGTTACCATTGGGGTAGTGTAGTGCTTTCTTATATTCGTACACTGAGCTGCTTGTCTGCCTTCTGGCTTCTCTGTTTCCACTGGTAAAGGCAAAAGAAATTTCCAGATAGTGAATACCTTTTCAATATTTTTGAAACCCATTGCAACCTCTCAGGGTAAGGCTCACATCCAGTAACAGCTGAAGGAGGTTGAAAGAAGCTGCACTCCAACCTCAGTTTCACAGCTGCAATTGTTTGAACAGCAGATGGATATGAAGGAAAACTAACAGTGATGTCATTGAGTTAGAAATATATTAATCCATGCGGCAAAAATTAGGTGCAATTTGCTAATTTGTAAGGAGATAACATACCTGCACTGGCACCTACATACAAGCAAGTGGTGCATGCAAATAGGATGCCTGGAAACCAGACACCACATCACTGTTTATGTGCATTAAGATGGTTCATTTATTTTCATATTATTACTCAAAAGCTTTCATTACCTCTTATTCTAGGAAAAAAAAAAAATCACTAGCATCCTGCAGTTCCTCTTACAGCCTGATGTGGAAAAGATGAGAGTCGCCTTCCCCTTAAGGATGGATGTTAAGCACTGAGAAAACTTGTGTTTTCCTCCCCTCTAACTAAGCTTGAACTTCAAGTTTTGAAGCAGAACAGGAACATAGAAACATTGCTTATAGCCTTCCTTTAAAAAATGCTTTGTGTGGAAGAGAATTGGAAATGTAACTGCCCACTGAGAGCTACATGAAGCAGCCTCTGTAAATTGCAGCTTCGCAACACTAACATCAGCATTTTCATCTGATAAAAGTTTGAATCTAAATCTGTGCAAGAAGTTATCATTTTTTACTGCACATTGTGATTTGAGTGCTAAGTTGGGGTGTTTCCTTGGGGCTGAACTGCTAATGATGGAGCTGAGGATCTTTGCAATCCTACTGAAAAATGTGTGTGTGTGTCTGTGTGTATATACATGGCTCTGAGGGCGTGGCACAGCAGTTTGTTTGTGTGGCGGTTTTTCCGCACAGGCAGGGCAAGTACACAGGGTTGCAGGTTTCTTCCTGCAAGTGGGGTTTTTAGTTTGTTATGGTTTGGTTGCTTGGTTGGTTTTGGGATTTTTGTTAGTGATGATTTTTACACTATCAAAACCTGCAGTTGGGAAAAGTGTGTGTAGCCAAACAGAACCCTTCAAAAAGGATGCATCTTTGCAGAGCCCTTCCTGTACAGTATTTGAGCTCATCAGTGGTACCAGGAGGAGTTGCCAAAGAAGCTGCCTGCAGTGTGAGCAGGTGAGTGATCTTTCACTTCAGATTGCTCACACCCTGGGCAGGTAAGTGGTCCCTGGAGCTGTCCTGTCCTTGGGGCCCTCAGGACCAGAGCTGTCCCTCCCCCACCTCTGCTACCTGGTAGACTCTTTTGACCCAAACTCATCTCCCAGATGCCCTGTGGGTTGGGATGTGAATTCCTCCTTCACTGTCTGTCTCACTTTACAACAAGGAAAATAAAGCAGTGAAACTCCATTGTGACTCATTCCCTCTTGCTTATCCTGAAGCATAAGCATGTTTTCCTACAGTTGTATCCAAACAGTGGGCCACTACCTTCAAACTTGCTAAAAAAGGAAGATCTCTTCCTAGGGCAGTAGCAAAGCCAAGAATTCATTACTTGGCGGTGCAGACATTGGTAGCCTGCCTTAGGCTGATGGGTGCACACCTGGAGACATGGCAGTACCTGCTCAGAGGGCTCGCTTTGTTTAACAAGCTGCAGCAAAACCAACATCCCTCTGCTGGGTCTGGCTGGATCCTCAGCCCCAACACATTTACAGCCTCCTGCATCCTCCCTTCTGGAGGTCACCAGTACAGAGAGAAAAGAGAGGGCTCCACACAAAGATCTCTGGATGCTCCATTTTGATGGGGATGGATTTACCAAGGGTGGCTGCATTCCATTAACTTTGAACTTTCCCACAAGCCACCAATAATAAAAGTTGTCCAGCTTACATGCAGAGGTGCCCACTCCAGTGCCATGCTGTGCTGGTGTCTCTCTTATCTTGGGTCCATTGCCAACAGGAGCTCTGCATTGGGAGGAAGGTTGTTTATCGTTTAATGGTGCCTCACAGGTGCTGCTGTGAATGTTGAGTTTCAGTGCTGAAAAGACTTTCTGTATAGCCATAGTGAGGTGACAGCAGCTTCTGCTCTAGAGAACAAAGTGCTTTGATAGTGATGGGTTTTCAGGGAGATCTTGAACTTGCCAAGAATGTGGTGAGCTCTTTTGCCACCTGTGGCAGTGCATTCCCCCTCCTCCTTACCAGACTGCAGTATGATCTGAAAAATTCTTGGTTGGCCTTTGAGTTCCAGCACTGGATTTGATGCAGCCACGTGGTTTCTCCTTCTCTTTCTGCTGCTGTACCTTGTAGCCACATCTCTGGAAGTAGGCCTCCTCTTCCTTTTTAGCTAACTCACTGTGTTTGAAATACTTATTTCCCCCAGAAACTCCTCCTCTGCTGGCACTTCTGGCTGATTTCCTGCTTCAAGATGTCCATGGCAGTCCCAAAAGTATCAGCCCAGACTAGGACAGGAAAACAAAACTGAAAATATATTCTAAATTAAATTCATGGATTCTGATGTTATCGTGCCATAAACATTAACAAAGCAATTTTGATTCCTCCTCTGGTCTTAAAAAGAGCATCATGATGGGTAAATAGTTCCCCATATGCAAAAATATGTATAGGGTAAGGTACAACACCCACATGAGTACATCAAGCATCATTATCATCAGGGACTCTTGTATCCCAATGCACAAAAGCTTTGGAACAAAATTGTAATTCCAATTTCTTTCTCAGGCTGCACATCAGGAGCCAAAAGATGTGCTGGTTTGAAAACAAACCAGCAGGAGAAATGAACTCTATTCAATTATCTTCAGAAAGATTTCAGGTTGGAGTTACAATTTAATAGAAAGATTGCAATAAATGCAAAGATACACAGAAAACTGGCTTAAACCCACAAAATCAGAGTACTGTGGGTCTGGCTAGTGGTTACAGTCCTATTGAAGTGATGGTTGCAGTCAAAAAGGGTGGTCCTGTGGAAGCTCTAGTCCTCCTCTAGATCTGTCCAGTAGTGGCTGTGGTAATGTCCAAAGTCCCCTGTTTTATCTGCTCAGGTTCAGGGGGAATGCTCAGTACATCCCCTGGGCAAGGGAATGTGATTCAGGGGGTATTTGGACGGCCTNGGAATGCTCAGTACCTCCCCTAGGCAAGGAGTTTCACGAGGGAATGATGCAGCACTGTGATTCAGGGGGTATTTGGATGGCCCTGATGGTCCAAGTCTTGCAGCTGCCTACTCTGCTGATGCCACTGAGCCTAAGGTGGCCCATTAGCAGAGATAACTCCTCAGGATGGGTGGGGCCCTTCTGGTGCTTCCCAGGAGGGGAGTTATCACAGCTGAGTCATTGGTGTGGAGAAAAAGAAACATTACCCTGCTTCATGGGGTTTGCTTTTTCTTCCTTATCTCATTTAACACCCAGCTTGCAGCCTGAGGTGTCGGTGTGCCCTGGGCAGGCACTGTGAATGACCCGTAATTACAGTTGTTCAGAAACAGCAATACAGCCTGGGAGAGAGGGTTTTGTGTGAGGCCTGGCAATTCAGTCCAAGTGGAAACGTAGCTCACACTGTGAGCTCTGGCTGTGCCAGCTCTGGAGTCCTGGAGGGTACACTCTGTCTTCTGCCACAAAACATTCCCTTGCCTCCTTTTGCAGCTCCACCAAGGCACCCCACAGCTCGTGTCACAGCTGCTCTATTTCCAGTTGAGTTCCTGTGGTGTTGCCAGTGCATCTGATTTTATTTACACACTCATGTCAGCTAATACTTCTCTTAACCCTGTTCATGAATCTTATAATTACCTAATAGAAAAACAAATCAAATTTTATGAAAAAGTGGTTTGGATGGGCTAAAACCTAAACTTCACTCAAAATCCTTTCATTTCACTGCCAGGTTTGTAGCTTCATTTGGTTGGCATTTTGTTTGTTATTTGGCTGGATTAGTTGGTGTTAGTGACATCTGCCTTGGCTTTACAGAGATGTCAGTGAATGATGTACAAAGGCAATTACCAATTCATGTTTCCAGTACTAATTATTGCCAGAGATTCAGTTCTCACCTGGAGTTTGATGTCAGATGTCAGAAGTATCACAGTGCGTCCCCCACCTGTTGGTGAGCTATACTTCTCCAAGATGTTCTTTAAAAAAATTGGAAAGCCCATTCCTAGGGCATCCAGGAGGTCGTGTCCTCACGCAGAGGCATTAACCTCCACAGAGAGCACATCTCTGCCTGGAGCCTCGCCGTGCTGGTTTGCTTTGTCCGTTCAGGACCTTTTGCAAGAAAATGGCCCTGCTGGTTTGGCAGGGAGCAGGTGTCCCCTGGCTGCAGGGAGCAGGTGTCCCCACTGGCAGAGACCTCCGCTGGCGCTTTGCCTCCCGTGCCATCAGGTGGCACTCCAGGCTCACGCTGCTCTGCTCCCTCTGCCGCTGTCTCCAGAGGGCACCGCCAAGGAACAAAAGAATCAGGGTCTGGTTTTACTCCATTTCGAAGAGGAAATGCAGTTAGGAAAAAAAAACCTCATATGAAAAATAGATAACCATTTGTGAAACTGATTCCCTGCCAGATACAAGCGAAGTTAAACAAATGCCAAGCAAAGGCATCGTTGTGGAGTGTGCCTGCAATCGAAGACTATGAAAAGGGAGGAAAAACATCTATTTTTCTGTGTGATAAAAACCTGCACAATAATAAGTGACCAGCATATGGAACAGTGCATGGCAAAGTTAGGAAAAGCTGATTTGCAGCTCAGTAGGTTTTGAGAATGTTCCTGTCTCTAAGATCTTATAAAATAAGCCTGTCAGCATCAGTCTGCATTGTCTGCTTCTGTAGTAAAGTGAGTAGTGCCAAAACACAGTCCTGATGGTGCTGCTGGTGGAAACCCTATTTTTTTCCTGCATCACGTCTCAGATTAAAGGAAAAAAAAAAGAAAAATCATGGTTTATCAGAGCTCAAACCTCTTTATTAACTCTCAGCAAGAGACAATCTGTGGCAAAGTTTTTATTAAACTTCAGTAGAAGCCCTGCTGATGTAAGGGACATTCTAACTCTTGCTTGAGATACCCGTGGACTATAGTTAACACAAGGATTTGGGAATGTAGAAAACTTGTGGCAAGATCACACACCAGGTAAAGGCCAATAAGAAAAACTCTGCAATACTGATTTTTCATCCTTTACAAATCAAGTAGGTAGATGACAGCAGGTTGCTAGAGACATTTTGTCTTTGTAGATGGCAGGATTTTTGTGCAATAATAGCAAGTTTGGCTGCAGAAAGGGCCCTGTAAACGTTGCTGTTAACCACGGGAGACAGCAGTGCCTGACAGCAGGAGCTGTGTCATGCTAAATTAGAAAGGGCTTGAACCAAGCCCTCAGAGCCCATAATATCCCAGGAATCAGTGTGTGTGGATCTCAGCATGGCCTGTCTTTATGTGAAATAATTTTGTCACTTTAAAGAGCAATGCATTTCAACAAAGCATCTCCTCTGAAGTTCCTTTCCTGTTCCTCCCTCCCTATTCATCGCTGGTGACAGCAGAGATGTTTCCACGACAACAAGGCATGCTTTTGCCTCAGGTGACAAACTACAACTTCAATAAACAATCACTGAAAATAGCTTCAAACAATTAATTAGGTAATGGAAATGTTATTTTAATGCTTTGGAAGTTGTCTACAGACTGAGTTCTGATCAAGAATTTGTCTTGAATCAAAGCCAAAGCTGCCATCTGAAGGTCAGGGTGGATTTCACTGTTTGAATACTCTAAGAACCATATTTTTAAAAAATCCTTAAAGATTAAAACATATTCAATCCTGAAGATGCAACGCAAAACAACAGAGGGTTTTTTTGGTTTGGTTGTTTATTGGTTTTTTGGGGGGTTTTGTTTGTTTGGTTTGGTTTTGTTGGTTTTTTGTGGGGTTTTTTCTTTTGTTTTTTTATTTTTTATTTTGTTCAAAGGACATACTGGCAGGAATTTACCAGCTTGTTCACTGAAGGCAGTCCATGGCTGACACGCTCCCCATAAGTGTGCCCTTGCACCAGTGTGACAGACAGATGATGAGCCCAGCAATTGGTTTTGCAATAAATGGATTTTTCAGTTTTCTCTTTACAGAAGATGCTTTCCTAGAGTTATAAATGGATGATTCATAAATCTCTCCTAATACTACTTCTAGTAACAGTTCAATTGATCTTTAATCGTTGTTTAAAAAGTGAATCTCCATGGAGTGCTTCAATCCTGTAGCCTGAAGTTTCTCTAGCCCAGGGCAGCTCCTTCTGTCTAAGCTTAGATGTACACAGTCTTTAATTGCAGATGGATACACTGAGTATGTGCCTGTGCCTTATGTTTTTTTATTCATTAGAATGGGCCCTCTTTGGGGCTGGTAGTTGCCCTGGCAGAATTTCTTTTTTGCTTTATTTATGATATTAAGTTTCTCCAGAATAGTGCATCTATGCAGCAAGAGTGAGAAAGACAAGGGCTGCCACCTTTCCCATCCCATCAAGTTTGTGGGCTGTGCAAAGACCTGTCTTTGCAGTGCCAGATGTGCTCTTACTCCCCTCGGAGGCTGGTTATGGATTGTGCTTATGGGTTAAGTCCTGCCTTTCTGTGTAAAATATTTTCAGTCTGTGGATGAGAGATTCTGCACCACTCCCACGGTGTCCTCCTCTCAGGCAGCTCCCTTTGGAGAGATTAACAACAGTCCTTGGAGCTCCCTTTGCAGGACAATGGGGTTCATCCCTGTGTGTCATCACACAGCTGGGATCAGGCCATTGAGAACAATGCAGAGTGGAACAGAATGTGCACTAAATACTGGCAAGAAATTTTTTGGGGCAGAAAACGGGGAATTGTCTAAATTAACTTTTGCAGATGCCCTGTTGTTTTTCTTATAATTTTGTCAGGTCAAGGATGAAATCCAGGTTTGCTGCAGGTAAGGAAACCTTGAAACAGCTGTTGTATGGGGTGGGCACATAAAGCAGAGAGAGGCCTGACTCCAGTTGTACTAAGCCTTGGAAGAAAAGGACTGGGGGAAATGTGCATCTGAGGATTGTTAATTAAGAGACTACCCAGGAAGAGAAAAGATTGGAATTCTAAGCTGCACAAATCAGGTATACATCCTGCATCACAACAACTCTTGTGATCACAACCCTATACCTATTTCACTCTGAGTTTTCATTGTGGAACACCTTTATTTTCCCTTGGACAGTTTTGAAGATCTTGCCTTGGTCCTATGGGCATAAGATCAATATACAAAACCTCAGGGTTTCTCTACAAAATGATGACTTTTCTCCACTTCTCTTCCTGCAGGAGGGCAAAGGATGTGGGTGTGGGCTGTGAAAGCACCCTCTCATTTGTACAGGGAATGGAGAAGGTTCACCCAGGTGCCTTTGGCAGGTGGATGTCCACAGGGCAGTTGTGTCCTTCAAAGGGAACTGCTGCATGGGCTTTGTGTCTTGTGCACAACAGCTGCCTCTTTGTGGAGGGTTTTATAATTGAAGGTTTAAACAGTTAAACTGCTTTCTTAATGCATTTGTGGTTGCTAAGATACAACCTCTTCAATTCTGTAGATCTTCCACTTGAAATACAGCACATTGGCAAATGGGGCTTTCCCCTCTGACAGCCCAGGAGAGGGGGAGCTGCCAGGGCACTTACCCTTGTGCTGGTGAGAAAGTGCTGCTGTAGCTGCCGGGGGAGGGGCTGGCTTTGGTCCAGAGGTGGGAAAAACTGGTGGGGTTTACTGACTTCTGGCACCTGAATGTGGCTGAAGGAGGAGGCTGAAGGGGGAATGTGGGGAGTCACAGGATGTGGTAGAAGGAAAAGCACGGAGAGAACAGGCAGCACAACAGGCTAGGAGAGTGTGTGGGATAAGACAGGGGACTGACTCTGTAGAGGAAGCAAGGGAAATCTTTCAGTTCCCTTCTTTAGATAGCCTCAGGCTTCAATTGTCCTTCGCAAGCAAGACCCACCCTCTCTGCTCTTTGATAATGAAGAGTGGATCTCAGGAGAGGGTGGTTTTGGGACAGGTTTGACAAGACTTTGGGGATAAATTGAGCAGGGAGAGATTTCTTGCAGTTCTAGAAAGTGATTAGAAGATACAAAGTAGCACTAGACTCCTCAAAATTCATACAGCAATATTACAATATTGCTACAACATAAGCAGTTCAAAATAACCAAATATTTTAAAAGGAAGCCTTACAAAATATGTGGAGGAAGGTGGTATAAAATAGTGCAGCTTATCTCTCATTTCATGCTAAAGTAAGTCTTTACCTGTGAGGGTTGCAGAGAATATTTTGAACATGTTGACAGAGCTCAATTGATGCAGTAACATCTCTCTGGGTTTGCAGATCAATAGCTGTGAGAAACAGAGAGTGCAGCTGTTCATCCTGGAAAGGTGTCAGCAGAGATGTCAGAGGATGATAATTGAACCAGCAATGTTCTCCTCCCCACCTCTTCCACAAGGCAATCCAGGATGTGGATAAATTTTCTGTGAGTATCTCCTCCTGTACTGCAAAGAGATCACAATGATAGGATCTCTCCTATCTGTGGGAAACCTCTGCTCCTTTCTGCACCTTCCCACTAAAGAGGAGGAGCCTGGTCCAGAGCACCATACAGAGCTGCTGGAGGTGTTCAAGCCTCACCAAGAACCTGCCAGTGCTGGGGTGTTAGCAGAAGTTATTGACAGTGGGGTATCTTGCAAGACTCTGGCATCTTACTTGGGTAGCATTTATATTACGGGTATAGAATGGATGAATATCAACTTATTTTCTCCCAATCTGACACCCAAATCCCAATTTCAGTTACTTAATTTTTTTTTAATAATTCACAGTGATTGCCCCACCCTGCCCCCCCCAAATTGTTTCTCGTGTTTGACAAATGATGATGAAGCCAAAGAAGTGATGGGGTTTCTGGAGTTCTCTGAGCTAAGTACTCTGGTCCTTGAAGCACAGGCATAGTGCCATATTCACATACCTATTGCCAGCTGAAGAATTTGGTCCTGTATTTAAAGCTGATCTGCTTGGATCAGGCTATTGAATGAGACATGCATGCTAGCAGTATGATTAGTACGAGTTTTAAAACAAGGAGTGGCTGTCCAGGAAACCACCCTGCATAGTTTGATCAAGTCACTGCTGTAGGGTTTATTTGTTTGAGCAAACATGTTATAAAAAAATGTATAGCACTGTCATGATACTTGAAATAACTCTTTAATGGAATTGTTGGTTTAAGGATCTTGTCCTACTCATTGACTGCCTCAATTAGCAAATGGCAAGACAGTAATTAGCTGTACCCTGCCTGGCTGATCCATACTTGTGGCATCTTTCAGAGCTGAGGGAACTGAGGAGTTTATGCAGTCAAGTGCTCCACATAAATTGCTTTATATCATGGGCTAGATTTAGGATCTACAACTGCCTGAAGAGTTGTGTTCACTTTCCCATGAGTAAAAGTTTGAGCCTCATCCTTGAGAGAGAAGAAAAATGAAATTTCACTACTAAGAAATGCCTTTTCATGGTGCACTCTGAGAGCAAACCTTTTGAGACCTGGCCTGTACAGAATTTCCAGACCATTTAATGGTTTCACAAAGCCTAAGAAACATACCCCATCCCTATAAAATTAGGCCCATACCAGTAAGCCTGGTTCTGCCACATGAGCAAGGTAAATGAGTTTATGCTCTAATTTTAGATTCAATACAATTTGCTGACAAGATTGCAAATGGCAAATAATTCCTATTGGGAGGAGCAAATTGATAATAATGTTTCTGAAAATTGGATATAAAGGCTTTTACTTGCCCTCTCATTGGGGCAACCAAAGGTTCCAACCATAGGCTTAAAGCAGAACAACTTCCTGGCTGCAAACAGCAGGAGCAGGTGGCTCACACCAACATCTCCTCCAAGCCACAAAGGGTTAAGCTGCCGTATGTAGCTACTAAATATGCGTGTGAAAATTTCAAAAGCATTCGAATGAGCCATCTGGCTCCTGCTCCTACTGGGTATTTGGGGATGAAAAGGGAAACTGGGAAGGTAAATAGTGTATTGCTTGATGTGTTGATTTTCAGCTGAGATTTCTCTCTTCAGTGCCTAGTCATATTTGTCCATCTAAACGAGTGGGATTGACTGTGTCTTTCCAAAAAAGGGGTGAAAAAAATTAGCATGTAAGCTCTGGGAGAGCAAAGCCACACTCTGCCTCATGTAACAGCTGAGGCAAATTTATTCTGGTCTGTATCCAGAAACAGGCCTCAGCCCCTCAGTGTCTAACTCGTTTGTAAGCATGGGGGGAGGCTTCTCACCCCTGCACAAGCAGGATAAGCTGCCTTGGACTGAGATTCCAAAGAGCTGCCTCGGATCTGGGCCAAGTGTCACAGTCACCATGGAGAGTCAGGCATCAGCTCGGACTGGAAAGAGAATGGTTTCCTACCTTAAGTGAGTGTGCCAAGCCAGCATTTTTTTTGGTTTTTATTAATGTATTTTATTTTCCCCTGTGGTATAGATCAAGTGGTGGGAGAAAGCAGGATGCTGCTCTGCTGGTAGCACTCTGGTTTGTCACCTGAGCCAATATCTGTCTCATTTGGGAGGCCAGCCTCACCACATCCCTGATACACTCCCATGGTTGGAAATTCTCAAACCTGGCCAGTGATGACACTGTTGGAAAATATATCAAAGTTTAAAAAAATATATATATTATATACATGAAATATTTATAGTATATATACTAT